>VWZX01000672.1:0-79402 GCA_013399015.1 Galbula dea
CTCATGTCCTTGGTCTGCTAAAATATTCCCTACAGAAAGGTGCTAAAGTGGGTATGTGTTACCACTGGCGGGAACATGGGGGTCACTCCTCCACAAAACGTGTTCAGCTTCTAACAACAGTGCTCACCTTTTTATAGAGCTAAACATTATACGTTTATTGTATTTCCCAACCCGCCTATTGTCATTAGTAGGGACAGACACGACACGCAGCTAGCACCAGCAGGTAGCCAGCAGATAGCAATTTTATTAGTGACAATACTACTTTTATTCTTTTACAGAAAGGATAATGACCAATTACCTTCATACAGAAAGGGCCCTAATCAATTAGTAACTAACACCTTCATACACAAAGTATACTGATGAATTAGCAGGTGACATTTACATATACAAATTATACTGACCAATTAAGAAGCAACACTTACTAGGTAAAAACAACTACCATAAATGGGATAAAAACAGTACACTACAAAGACATGTGAATGTGATAAGACTGATGCTGTAAGCTGTGCAGAGGGGGCGGCATGCCAAGACTGTGGGCCTCTGTGTACCAGCTGCAAAGCTCCTGGTTAGCTGACTCCCACCTTTTCTCTCAGGCTACCTAACTTCCTCTGTGAGAAACAGACCTCGGCCTTGTCCAGCCTCCTCTCTGTAGGAGCCTGGCCCCCGCAGCCCACAATAGCAAACCACAGCCTATACATATGCATTATCTATCCCCGCTTCACATGCAGATGAGGTCTCTGCCCCTTTGAGCAAGTGCAGTATCTCGTGGTGGTGGTCACCGGGTCGTAAATATGAAGTAAGACATCTTCATCCTGACTGAACTCTTAACCTTAGTTCTTTGCACACACTCAGTGGTCCCTTGGCCCTCATCCAGACTACAGATGCAGTCTTAGCCGGTTTACAAGCTGTATACATCGTGGCTGCTGATAAGGCTGTCAAATAAATCATCTCCTTCTATACATACCTGTTAGTGATAAAGCTGTAAAAGGAAACTTTTTTCCCCCTACACGTGCCTGTTAGAAAAAGTCCTGTTAGTAAAAGTCCTTACCCCTGTATCAATATAACATATACAAATAGATACATAACCAATATCGAACTCCCCCAGAGTCCAGGCTGGACTTGGTGGCAGGCGGGAGTGGGATTCAAGAACTCACAGATTAGGATTGAAGCTAGGACAACAGACAGAGTCCTCCTCGGATACTGGCCATTGAAGAAGAGAGCTTGACACTTGTGATCCCTCAGCTTTATACTGAATATGACATACATGTAATGGAATACCTTGTTGGTAAGGTTTGGGTCACCTGTCCTGTCCACTTCTCCCTGCAAATGCGACTTTTTAACTTACTACCCTTTCACTTACAACACTGCAGTGTGGTGCACAAGTGATGTTGGTTTCTATAGGAGCACGTATAAGCAAGAGCCTTTCTGCACACCAATTCTATGTAATAACTTTAAAAATCAAGCATTATAATTTCCAGAAGCAGATACTGTCTTCAAAAGTATGCCATTAACTTCAGAAAGTACAGTCACTTAGAAGAGAGTTTGCTGAAAAATAAAACCACTGAACAGAGAATGGGTTCTGTTCTAGCTCAAACCAGGACATACTTTCACTATTGACATGTTCTGTTTCCATAGCCAGTTGATTTCATTTTCAGGAGCCACCCTTTTGCATGGCTGAGCTTTTGGGGTTATATATCTGCTGTGTTAGACAGACTAACCATATTTCTCTCTTACCTTTCACTTTTCAGACATTTCTTTCAATTTGCTAGTGACTGTCACTGCTGCCCCCATTTCATTAAATCTCTTTTTTAGCACTTAATTTGACTTTGGATATCTCAGTATCTGAATTCTTGTTGTAAAAGTTCCTGTCTGTAACTACTTTTCTATTCTTTGACTTAAAGCAGCTTTTGCTGTACCCTAAACCAGTGCTGGTGATTTTTCCCTGCAACAAGCTTGATGACATCATGTATAATTGTCATTTATTCCAACACATTCTCCTTTCCTTGCAATTACTTTCCAGCATTGTCTCAGTGAATATTTGCCATCTGCAGTCTTTACTATTCCCTGATTTATAAAGAAATACATTTGTCAGATACTCTCTCTGGACTGCTTCCCAACACCCTAGGGTGAGCCTGGGCAGTAAGCTAGCATGAATATACCTCTCATTGCTCTTACGCTTCCAATATGGATGCAGTAGCTGGCCAGCAGCAGGCAAAGGCAGTTTCACGTACATTAGACTTCAGTTACAAGTTTAATTACCTCACTGCAGTAACTGCAGTCCTCTGCTGTAGTTCTCCCACCAAGCTCAGCAGTAACAATTCCAGACCCACACAAAAGATGCAGCATGAGAATTTAAGGTGAAGAAATAAAGGATCAATCCCCCTGCACCAATTAGATCTCATCTCCTCCATGCCAGCATCTTCTCAAAGGATACTCTGTCGTTTCTAGATAAAAGTATCCTGTAAAAACTAAGTTACATGTCTTTTTTAAATGGGACCTCACTGACTTGCTTTCCATAGCAGTTCCTTAAGTACAGCTGAAGCCAGCTGCAATTTTCTACTGCAACTGTAGAGAGCAGTCGAGACCAGACAGATTAGAAGAATTTCACTTTTTTTTAAATTTCAGACTATCTTCCCTCATTTCTCAGGCAAAAGTCCTGATCTGAGTATTTTACTCAAAACAGCAACAGATACCATTTTTCATTAAGAAAATTCATGATTTGACTACTTTTAGTCCTTCAGAAACTTATTTGTCGAATGACATGGAAGAATAAATAGTTTATTTCAAACCCAAATCAAGGCCAGTTCAAAATTCAGTAACTCCCTGAATGACATCTAAAATGCTGACATCTAAGATAAAGCATATCCTCACAGTGCAGGGATATTGGGTGCCTTTAAAGATGTACTCCTGGTGAACATTTGCTATGATATTTGTCTGATGCCAATTTGTGTGGGGAGGTACAGGAACTACATGCATTTGGTGCAGTGAACTGTCAATGGAAGCCATTGCGCAGGAACACACAAATGGTCTGCTGTTAGAGGATATACAGAGAGCAGCAGAACTCCCTTCCTTGGTCTAAGTGTGATCAGAAAGGAAAAAGCTACAGAGACATTTCATTTTTCTTTATTGTGATTTGCATGTAGCTTTTTGCTTC
Organism: Galbula dea; assembly: GCA_013399015.1. NCBI lineage: Eukaryota > Metazoa > Chordata > Aves > Piciformes > Galbulidae > Galbula > Galbula dea. The sequence goes on from VWZX01000672.1 coordinate 3,155, forward strand.
GTGTTTTATAATGATAAGGCATAACTCATTCCAAATGTTTAATTTTAAGCCAGTGTATCCAAGTATTAAAGATCAAGTATTTCCTATGTCATGTAGGTAGGTTACTTTATCCAATAACCTATAAATGTTGTTTTAATCTCCATGGTTACCCAGGTGATTCTGGCATTTTTCTTCCACACCATTGGTTGCCAAGGATACAAGTTGTTATAAAATACAGCACCTGCAAGTCGAGAGTGCAGTGGTATAGTCCTCCTGCATGCAGCCGTTACATGTAATAAATCTTGCTTGACCCAGCACTTGGAATTCTGAACATATTCTCTGTGGAGTTCTTTGAGTTAGTTCAGTCAATAAGTCTGTTATAAAAGTAGAGGATGTTCACCAAAGCTATCAAATGTAAAATGTGTATGGCACAACTATATTATAAAATAAAGCACTTGAGTACCTTCTGGCAAAGACAGGAATATCCTGATCCTAACTATATTATTGTCAAATAGAATTCCAGCCCAGACCACCAGAAACTGAATTCAGAGTAGAATGCTTTCAACATTTAAAGCCAATATTACCTTACCAACAGCCTTAATCTCCTGCACTGTACAAGAATCACAAAAATTTCTAAATGTTTGCTGTTCTATGTAAACTGACAAAATGAGACCAAACTGCCCATGAACACAGAAAGGGACCAAATACGAAGTGCACTTAGCTAGGGTTACATTTTCCTGCTCATAAAATGGCAAAGACAACTTTATACAGACATTCATATGGCTAAAAGTCTAAACTGCATGAATACAGAGATGAAACAATCGAACTGTATTTGGAAACTGAACCCTTAATGATCTAGATCAGATTGCTTGTAAAAAATAGATGCTGTTGGTAATTTTGCAGTTCATATATAGTACAGATTAAGCCTGCGTATTTTCATTACAACACAGTTCTCTAAGATCTAAGCTTTTCAGTTCTTCCAAATTGAAAAAATAAAAGGATACTTATACTTTTCAGGTGTGACCTCATAAAAAAAATAACTTCCTGAAAATTAATCACTTCTTACTGCATAAAAATTCAAAAATAGTGTGCTATAGCACATTATATCATCCTAGTAGCTGCATTTACTGTTAAAAAGACAAAGTAAAACATAATGAAAATAACCCTTCTGTATATTGTTGTTGCCCAAAATGACAGATCACAATTCTCAGCCATAATATTAATCTGAACCAAAAGACATCTTTCCTCCCGTGAAAAAGAAAGTTTCCTTATTAAGGATGTTCTAAAAATCCTGAGTATCAAGTATCTAAAATAAAATCTTGATTTTTTTTTTCTGTTTTGTTATTTTTTGGAACTGTTCTTATTAATGGACATCTCAATTTCTTTTTAAGATAATATATATAAATCTGATCACACAGAGACTATTTTTAAAATCCATACAGGATATTTTTTAGTGACGTCTTCATATTATTGACAGTAAATTTTAAATGCACAGAATGCATGCAGTAATTCAAAAATATAAATGGCTTTCATTTCTGAAATATACTGTGCTTCTGAAGTCAGATAAAAATGAACAGTCACCATTTGCTTGGGAACATAATATAATTTCCAAAGAGGCAGAGTTTGCCCTTTAAAATATTATATCGCAATTTTAAATGGTTGACCATTCTCATACCAAGATATTTACAGAAACTGTGAGGGGAGTCTGATTAGCTGCAAAATAAGAAAATGTGTGTGGATTTTTGTAATATAATTAGGTATTTCTTTTTCTTCTGTCAAATTACCTACTGTCCTTTTTTAAACAGGTTTTACTGACCTACCTCAAAGTTTGCATTTTCAGTTTGTTAGCTGATTATGAATGTCAGTAGTCAGTTGATTAAACAACTCCAGGAAAAGATTTGCAAATTTACAATCATCATACTTCATTTAGGACCAAATTAAATTCTGTTGACCGTTGTTGGAATGGCTTCTTAAGCTACTAGTTTTATAAACCTAAAGCAAGAAAATTAATCTGGAATTCATTAGGAAGTTGAAAGCTTTATGTGAAAGGTAGACACCAAAACACCCTGAGCCAACCAGTAAATATTCTAGTAGCACTGTCAAAAGTGATGATATAAAATAATAAAGCATAGAGCTAAATCTTTGCTATCTTTGCACTTGTCCTGAACATAAAAATAAAATCTAGATGTCTAGCTCTAACATTAGGGAGCTTTGGAGTTCAGGATTTTGATGTGACCCATTATTCAAGAGATGGCTCTAGAAGAGCTGCACTCTAATCCATGCAACGTGCCTCTGTACATTAGAAAATAGCTGAAGAAACAATACTGTAGATCTAGTAACAAAAAATATACTGCAGAATTTCAGCCACACTGGAGCAAATTGTATAAAGCAAAAATATGCTGAACAGTGCAGGGTGCGGGTGTTCAGGAAATCAGATTTTTCTGATGCCTCTTCTAAGCAACTGCTTTGAAAATTCAGCCTCCCTGTGCTTTCTATCAGCTACCAAGTTGTGGGAGTTTGAAGCTTTAGAGTTTTGTATCTTCTTGCCAGTGGAAACTAAGAGCTAATACAGCTTCAAAAGGAACTTGGGTCAGGTACTCATGGACATGGATATGAAAAAGGCTGATAGCTGATGTTGTAGAATAGGTTTTTAATTTCACAGAATCACAGAATGTTAGGAGTTGGAAGGGACCTCAAAAGATCATCAAGTCCAACTCCCCCGACAGAGCAGGATTCCCGAGACCAGGTCACACAGATGTGCATCAAGATAGGTTTTGAATATCTCCAGAGAAGGAGACTCCACAACCTCTCTGGGCAGTCTGTTCCAGTGCTCTATCACCCTTCCTGTAAAAAATTTTTTTCCTTGTATTCACACCGAACCTCCTGTGCTTCAGCTTACAGCCACTGCTCCTTGTCCTGTCACTGGACTTCACTGAGAAGAGCCTCACCCCATCCTCCTGACACTCACCCTTCACATATTTATAAGCATAGATGAGGTCACCCCTTAGTCTCCTCTTCTCCAAGCTAAAGAGACCCAGCTCCCTCAGCCTTTCCTCATCAGGAAGATGCTCCAGCCCTTTAATCATCTCTGTGGCTCTGCGCTGGACTCTTTCAAGCAGTTCCCTATCCTTCTTAAACTGAGGAGCCCAGAACTGGACACAATATTCCAGATGCAGCCTCTCCAGGGTAAATTTGGGACAAAAGAAAAGAAAAAGAGAGAATTCAGACCTGTATGTGACTTAGCACAACGCCTAATTGTAGATCCATCTCTAGGATTCACTAAGTGGTCCTTCCTTTGAGCAGTAGTGTTTCTTAACCTTTGAAAGAGTGAGTGAATGCAGATGTAATTTTTTTATTAGGAAGAAGCAAAGTCATAACACTGTAAGGGCCAAATCATTTTTCTAATTACAAAGACAGGCAAGAGGAAGACTATAGTCAGTGTAATTAGTGGTTAATCATTCTTCTAGAATGAGGAAATCATGCATACAGGTTTTAAAACTCTTCCTGAAATAGGTTAAAAGCAATCATATTTTAAAACAATTAGGAGGGCATAAATGCTAAATGTTTTACTGATTACTGAATGCTAAGCAAGCACTACATCTTTAATTAAATACACTTTAAACCACTTAATAAGCAATGAAATTGCTGACAATGAAGAGTCATTGCCTAATACGTTGATTTAAAAAAGTAAAATAGTTGCTGCCTATGACAACTAAAACTTGTAAGAAAACATCATAAATATTAAAGGAATGGAAACAGCGAAGTGAAACAAAGCAAAATACTTCTTGAGCTGCAGCTTATAATTTGATTTTGTTTTTCCTGGTTCGGTGAAATGATATTATGGCATCTATAGATCCCAATGGACTTATGCAAATATGGGAATGGAAGAAAATGCAGTAATTCTCTCCTATTGCGAATCAATGACAACTGACCTTGAGGAAATCCTGTACTATCAGAAGCATTTTTTTGTTAGTGCTTTTATTCAGAGATCAAAAGAAGTAACTTCTTCTGAGGATCCAGGCAAGGCTTTAAACACTTCTACACCAAAACAGCTTGAAATTACTACAAGAGATAGACATAGAACAAAATAAAGAAATGTTAAAACATCCGTGGAGGTAAGTATTAAATAGATTTTATTTTTTTTAAGTAAGAGCAGAAAGTCATGTTATCATGATAAAAAATATACACCTAAAGAACATTTACACTCAACTATAGGAAGCAATCTGAAATAATAGCTAATAAAAATTTGTTTTACAAAAAGGAGGTACATGCAGGATTAAAAGTATAAATACACACATCAAAGTTTGGAAGTCAATTTCATACAAGGACAAAGAAGACATATCCAGTATTAGTACATTAAATACAAACATGAGTACCTGTATTATGACAAGTCCTGCAAACCCGTAACTATTGTTATGATTGGTGTACAAAGTAACAGTCCTTGCATTTTAGATCTCAACTGTGAAGTTAAAACAATTCAAAGAGTGGAAATTATCATTAAGAAGAGACTAAGAATACAGCAACAATGAATAAGAATTGTCAACAAAGACAGAATAATTAATTACACAAATAGATGAGTGTGTTTTGATGAGTAGTTAGCATGATTTTCAGCTGTAACAGCTCAAAGTCATTTGAAAATCTCCACAAAGGTCATGTTATCACTTCATTGTATTTTGGTGTGGGTTTAGCCAGTGGAAGGCAATCAAAATCCTACTAACAATATAGTGCATGCAGGTGCTGTCTTAAAAGACATATTACAGGTAAATCCCAAGCAGGGGTTACAGAGTGATTCCACTTACCTTCATTAGGGCAAAAGTTTCCAGGTTTTATGTTCACTAAGAATACACAAAAGACTAATTAATAAAGATTCATAAATAGCATCTTTTTATTTCTTGGAAGTGAGGCATATTGTGGAACATAGCTCAGAGAAAAACAGATCTCCAGAGACAGAGAAGCCCTCAGTGCAATGCTGCCATTTCAGTAATGGCTAAAGGAACAAGAGGCTTGAACAGGAGATGCAGTAGGTAGGAATTATGACTGAAATGAAAGTAATACTGTATCAGCAGCAACCCATAGTAAAATCACTAGTGGATCATTATTTATGGAATCATGCATACATGAAAAGAAATGGACCTATAAAACTACAGTTTTGATTAAAGAAAGGGTAACAGTATACATCTGCTTCAATGAAAGATAACATACTTCAACAAAAGAAAGAAGGAAAGGATTATACCATGTCACTGGATGCTTTTGCACTGTTAACTAGATTTCCTGATACTGGCACTGGTGGGACAGAGAAGCTAATAAATATCTACTTACACATCATTTGTCAAGGCTGAGGGTTTATGTGGGATCTTATCTAATGGAGAATGGGCATGTGAGCAATCCTGATTGCATAGCATTGCTTGGAATTCAAACTTAAAATTTCATATTCTTTGCTCAAGGTTACTGAGGGGGACTACGTGCGGAATAGCAAGGAAGTTGGCAGCTAGAAGCAACAATAGGATACAAAAGTAGAACTAAGCAATTTCAAAAATCTTAACCAAAAGTCCTCATGCACAGCACATGAACAGCAACTTATAACCAATGAAACATGTACTAACAATCGCAGTTTGCCAATCAACAACAGGCTTGTGAAGCTTGACTGGGTAAAAACATATAAAAGGCTGTTGACATCTTTAATAAAGTGGCTTTTGCGAGATCACATTGATCAGTGTGCAGAGTCCATTAATCCCGCAGCAACAGGTTTAACTGGACTAACAGTAGAAATAACTTGTGACTACAGCTGACAACGCTGAACAAATATGGCCAAGAAGGGGAACTCACCTCATTGTGGCTTTCAAAACTTTTCACTATTATGGAACAGGTTTCTTGGAGAGGTGGTAGATGTCTCATCCCTGGAAAGGTTCAAGGTCAAGCTGGACAGGGCTCTAAGCAACCTGATCTCGTTGAAGATGTCCCTGCTCACTGCCAAGAGAGTTGGACTAGACGATATTTAAAGATCCCTTACAAAGCATCCTACGATTCTATGACAGAGGAGTAAGGAAAAAAATGTCTCGGATGCCTTGAAGGTGAATACTACCTTGCTGTTCAGTGCTGGCAAATACTTGCTCAAACTGAAATAGATAATTTTTTTTAACCTATTTAAGATGGCAGGTGGAAAAAGAGTGTTTTTGGAAAAGCACATACAATCTAACAAAGGTTAAGTATTGGTAACCAAAAGAGCCTATCCCACAGACTTCTTTCTTTTAGAATAGATGTCAGATGGAACATTTCAAAGTAGCTGGACTGGCAAAACTATGTGAGGGGGATAGGACAGCTGGGTGGACTGTGATTGGGAGGACTTTGTGAACTCCCTGGAATGGGAGGAACCTCCCTCTGTGTTGCAGAACTGTTACGCCTCAGGCCAGGGCTTCTCTGTCACAGTACCAGGCTGCTAAGAAGGGCCCTTTGGCAGTGATGGGGCCTGTGTGTCAGAGGCGGACTCCTAAATGCCCCTGGACATCTGGCAGTGAGTTAGTTGTCCGGGGTGGTATCAGCTTCACAAGCCTTTTGTCTGATTTAATGAATGCACTTACTGTGGGAAGGCAGCTGGAGGTAACCAGATCAACATTTCCCTAGAAGGTTACATTTTGAAGTTTTAATGATTTTCAGAAAGCATTACAGTACACCGAGCCTATTGTTTCATGAGGGATAAGCCTATTAGTTCATCAATGATACAAAAGGCAAGAATTGGCTCAGCAAGAAAATAACATCTTAGCCTCAGCCCCTTGCAGCCAATCTGCTCTCAGTATTCTGCCATTTCATACTGTTCCTGGAGTTTGCAGACTGAATAGGCACCAGGTGCTGCTGCTGGATTTCTGGAATGGACCTGTTTGCTCTGTTGCCTGTGTTTGGTGGGACTAGCTGCCTTGTTCGTTCAGTGAGAAAGTCAAGGGCACTGGATTAGCCATTCCTGTGCAGAGAAAGCAAACAGAGGAACAGTTACTTCTCTCATCCTTTTCCCTCTGCTTTCACTAAGATGGTGGTAGGTACCTTCTGACAGGATACATAGAGGACTTGTCTCCCTAAGGCTGTGCTCTGCCTTGTAGGAGCTTTTTGAATATCTGCATAGATCATTTAAATAGCACTAGCATTGAGTATACAAGTGAATAGTATACAAGTGAATAGTCTTTCCTGTACAAGAAATTTCTTTAAAATGGTGCCACTAGTGCTTTTACAGGAAGTAAAATTAGGATGGCACAACCATGTGAAGCATGGGAGGACAATCCTTCCCCCACTGGGTCAGTAAATCAACGACCACTGCTGGCAGAAGGGCTGCAAGGCATGAGAAATGGGGATAATGGGGCTACCTCACAAAGCAAAGATAGCCGGGCACACATTTCCTCCTCATAGCCAAGTAGCCTTGTCAACATTGGAAAAAATATATGAGTCTTCTCATTGATCCTCTTCTGTTGTTATTAGAAAAATTCTTAGGAATTCCTAAGATCCTTTTTAACTTCAAATTAAGCAGACTTCAGTCTCCATAAGCTGGCTGAAATAGCCAACACATGGAAATCACAGAAACAGAGAACTCAAAACTGGCATAACAGAGTGGAAAAAAACATTTAAATATTTTAAAATTGTCAGCAGACAATTTCCTTAGGCTCCTTCATATATATATATATATATACTCACAAGCAATACAGCATTACAGTTCAAAGATTTAATTTCTTGATTTACAGAGCAAGCACACAAGTTATGGTCTCCCCATGCCAAGGGAGATTTAAAAGTAGCTTCAGGAAATGTCATACAGACTATTTTCTACAAAAAGTTCATACAGCGGGAATCAGAAAAGGAGGGAAACAGAGGAGGTGAAAACAGTTGTATGCTCAAGAGATTACAACTTTAGAGCACTTTTTTTTCATCATTCCATAGCACCTGCAAAATGCCATTTACCCTGAGTCAAGCATTGACAATTCATTAAAGCTGAGGCAGAACTTGGCAATACGCTAACATCACTAGCAGGTGGAACACAGAGTCTGGGACTTTGACAGGCTGGTGCAAATCAGCATGAAACCTTTGCAACTGTCACAGCTCTCTCCATTTTATTTCACTTGAAAATGAAATTGCTTTCTTAAAATGTTGCTAAAATGGACAAACTTAAAACACTTCTCTATGGCTGATGGAATTTGGTGTTGAATAGACAAATGCCACCCTTTCCAAATGGAAATAAGACATTATTTTGGAGGGCAATTGTAAAAACCAAAGAAATTAACAAAACATTTCTTCATGCTCTGACTGTAAACATGCCAGAGTCCCTCAGCAGAAAATGTGAATGAGGCAAGGACTAAGATAAAGCAAAATTTGCAAAGACACAGAAATGCTGAATGTATTATTGAAAAGCTGCACTGAATAAGCTAATGGGTACACTTAACAGTGGCTCTAGACAGAGACACTTGCCATAGGGATGCAAGGTTTTGCAAGCTAAGCAGTGTTGAGTCGCAGGCCCAGTGTTTTTCAGAAAATTGGAAAGTAAGAACCAGAAGGAAGGGTAGAAAGAGAACATGTAGACTGGGAGGCTTGCCCAGTGCAGCTCACGGCAGATGAGTGCTAGCCTCCTGCTGCAGTCCCCATGCAGCCAGTCAGTGCGGAAAATTCCCACCAGGAGTAACAGCGTCCCCAAAACATCGCACATTGACACAGAGCAGTCAAAAGCCTTGCAGGTGACAAAGGTCTGGAGACGTTCACGCAGATGACGATAAAAAAGTGGTGGGATCCCACCTTTGAGGCCCCTTGGCAGATCAGCAAGAACCCTGTTACGCCTTTGAAGCACTTTACACAGAGTCGTGTGGCACAGAGAGCCCGGCTCCCTTCTTACGAAAACTTGTTGGTTCAATATGTTACGACCTTTGCTTAAGGTTTTAAGATCTGGGAGCCTCTTGCTGCTTTATCTTCAGCAGCAGCACCGAGGTCGAGTCTCTGGACGAGTAAAACCCCTCTTGGGGTAATCCTGAGGAAGCTAATACGGTTCCACTGCTGGCCATGGCCACCAATAGGTTAACACCGGCACCGCGAGCCTGGGGCACTATTGCGCTCTCCCAGCCCTACCGAGGGGTGGCGCCATTTGCTTCCCCCTGTCCCTCTCCCGCACCTCCTCCTCAAGATGGAGGCGCGGCGCCTCCTCCCCTTTTTGTCGGCAGGAAGCCCCCTCTTGGGATGGAGTCGGACCAATCCTACGTCCCCGCCTGGAAGCCGCTTTTCATCCCTCTTTCCCCTTGCCCGGGTTCGATGTCGCTGCCTACAGGTGTGGTTCCTTTCCGCTGCGGCGGACTCGGCGGCTTTAGCGCTGGGGCGGTGCGTGTTGGGGGATGGAGGGTTGTTCTCTGGACAGCGATCCTGCGCGGAAGGCGGCGGCCATCCCCGGGAGGTGTGCAGGGGGACGGCGCCTGCTCCTGAGTAAGCAGTTGCGAGGAGACAGGCGGCACCTTGCCGCCTGGCCCGGCCCCGCCGTGCGTCCCCGGCCCTCCAGCGCTGCGGCGGCTCAAGGCGCCGAGCACCCACGGGAGGAAGGGGCCGTGGGGGCCCCGCCGGCTTCTGCCTTTCGCCGCAGCCCGGTAGGCTCGCCACCGCGGCCGTAGGTGCCGGCGCGGGTGGGGAAGGCGTGAAAACAGAGTCGTGGGCTGCCCAACTCCTCACTTGGGCACCGTGATTGGCTTCCCCGAGCCGAATGCTGAGCAGCATCCCCAACTAGGGGCTGGGCTCCGCGGGCGAATACAGCCCGGAGCCGCCCCGCAGGTGGGCAGATGAGAAGGAAAGAAGTGGTTTGGCATGGCTGTCAGCGTCGTGCTGAAATGCTAACGGGACAGCGGGAGCCGTGATCTGGTCTTTAGGGAATTCTCCTTCGCCCATCTGCGTGTGGCAAAACGTGTGTCGGGTGTGTGTATGCAACCTGTGAGGCCAGGAGCGTGGGGAGAAACAACAGTGGGCTGCATTGGGGGAATGTATGTATGGTTTAGTATTTAATTTGCAGATAGATTTATTTATATTCGTATAAAAATGTATATATACTTATATATTTGTGTATGAAGGATCAAACAGTTTTGCTAGGATGTGCATGTGCATTTAGCTATATCTGGTCTGAGCTCAGAAATCATAGCTTTATGTTGTTCTGTGTGTGTGTATATATTTTGGTATTTCGTCCGAAGAACCTAAGAATATTACTCTTGCCAAGCTACTCTCCAGTCTTTTGTCAGTGTGTGTGTATGTTTACAGCCTAAACGCGTATTTATGTGTGATTGGTGAGCTTCATGCTAATGTGTAGCATGTGAAATGCTTTGTCAGATTGCATTCTGAGCAGTAGAGCAAAGCTGAAACATAAGAAAATACTTAGTTTAATATCACTGCAGTTTTGGGTGTTATCTACATTGTGATTGCTATACAAAACCAGAATATAGTTCCTTCATTCACCCGACCCTCTTCAGAAGCATATCACAGATAACCTCTGAAAAGTCTGATAGTTGAGGAAACAGAATGAAGCACAAACTGGTTTTGTCCTCTGTTCCTGTCTGTCTTGTAGGAGCACTCCTACTGACTCCATGACATGATGGTGGAGATGATAACAGGATATACTGCCTTTTAAACTCTTTTAAACTCAGTATCTACCTTTGCCTTTACAATATCTTGTAGAAGGAGACTGATCCTCAGCCATGTAACTCTAATAGATGGTGTTTTTTCTTAATTATCCACTTCTCTTTGGCAAGCTTGACTGGTGCAGTTGATATTTTACAGTTAGACGTCTTGAACCAAATCTGAATTGTTAAAAACTTTGTATAATACAGTGTTAATAGGTGATACTGTTCAAACTCATTTTTGTGGCGTAGATGGTGGGCGTGGAGCTGCTCAGCATGTTACACATCAAATTGTGTATATGAGTGGTGTATATATGGTGAGAGTGTTTGTGTGCAAGTTTCATGTACTGATGCATTTCCCTTAAGTACAAGGCAATGGAAAATGCAGTGTAGCCTGGATTTTTTACATTATTGAAGCTAATTGGAGTTGTGGGCAAGCTATGTGAAGGAGTCTGTGCTCTAGGGATGCTTGCCCAGTTTAGTCTTTCACCACCTTTTCCATTGGGGAGTACTGCGATGGAGGGCTGGAGGTGTGCTTCTGAAAACATCAGGTTCCACAGAAAATGTGCAAATAGGAATCTGTTATGTCTTTACTAGTCGCCTATCAGTAACCTGTAATTCTGTCAATTCTAATGAGCTGCATGGAGTGGAGAAATTTTGGTGACCTGGACATGCTATTGTTTAGTTCAGCTTTGCGTAGAGCTGACCTCTTGCCATGTTGGTTTTGGATGCTGAGCAGTCTGCTAACTTCAATGGTGTGAAGATGGGGAGCTTCCATGAACAGGTTTCTGAACCTGCTAGTGAAATCTCCATCAGGAATGCTTTAAAAAGAATTGATTCCCTCTGCTCCTCATGTGCACAGGTGTGGTGTCTGTTTCCCATGGAGCCCTTCAGACCTCTTCCAGCTGTACCTTCTGTAATGTTGAATAAAGTGGACTTATTAATATTTGTTGTATGGACTTTGCTTATAGATCTTTTCTCTAGGAAAGCATGTGGTGATGCTTTGTTTATTAGTTTTGCTAGTGGTGCTAAATGTATGTACTTAGTAGGAAATAGGTGATTACAGGTGGAATTGTGATTAAGCGCTATATATACAGTCTCCACTTTCAGTGCTGTAGAGGAAGCACAGAACCACTGTAATGGGTATTGTATCCATGGGGAGAAATCCTTCTTGCTGTTAGGCAGTTCACTCTCGGTTTCTATCACAAAGTGTCTTTCTGTACAAATGTATAATTTAATTAAACTGCATAAATAAACTATTGGGGTTTTTTGTTTGTTTTGTTTTGTGGTTTGTTTTTTTTATTTAAGTACCTGATCTTTTCCTGAATGGTGGCAGGGTATGACTGTTGAGTATTTTTCAGGATGATGTGACCTTGTACTGAGCAGATGGGAATTCAGTTAATCCAGTTGGAGGTAACATGAATGGGGTTAGCCTGATGCCAGTTCTGAGTAAGTTAACCTTGATGAAGGGGCAGTTTAGTGGTTGTTTCCTATCCTAATGCATTTTCCTTGATAAATCTGTCCTCTATACAGCTTACTAACTCTTCTGCATGTTACAGGGAGATCCACTAGGTAAATATAGATGGATTTTGAAGAAGGAAAATGTGCTTGGTCATCTGAGGTGGGGCTCTAGAGCTTTACTTCGTAGGGGAGTGTGTGTGCACTTGTGTGCTTTGTCTGTTTATAGCAAGCAAGTAATTTTCTGAACAGGAGAGTTAATATTTCTGTGAATTTGTTTCTTGAGGTCAGATAAGGATTTTTCCATTGTCTTTTGCATGTACCTGTACATTTTTTCTGTGGAGTCCTCTCTTTTCACAGACTGAACTGCTGGTGTGACACATGGGCTACCATTTTGAATTATGGAAATTGGATTACATGGTTTTGGGAGTGGACCTGTGGAATTTGTAATTGCAGTTTTACTTTCTCTGCCTTGGTTGTGTTTACAGAAGTGATAGAACTTAATTACCTGCTGGTAATCTCATCCTGTTCTCTGGTTGAAATTGGGCAATGGTTTAAAGGGTACTGTTAAGTTTTAAAACCAAAAAAATTGGTGGACATAAAACTTGGCATGTTCTTATCAGTAAAAAGACTCCCTCCACTGCTCTTTCTTTACCAAGAAAATTTACTCATTTCTCTGCTCAAATATCAACACATAAAATTTCATTCGTAGAAATGGATGTACAGCATCCAACTGCATTAAGAGTCTTCTCTTGAAGGTAATAGAATAGCCAGACACAAATGGAGAGAGTGCTTATGTACTTCACTTGCAACATTTTGGCTTTTCTGGCTATCTACTGTTGTACCCATGCCATCTTATGCAAGCTTTTTTCCTGCAGTGCTGTGATTGTATCTTGGGCAGTGGCTAAGTATTCAGTACTCTAATCTCAAAAATGGTCAATTAGCTTTGTTGACTTTAGTACTTGAATTGCTTGAGGTAGTCTCTGCTAATCAGTCTCTGAACAGCCCTTGAAAGCTATCATACATTAGATGCACTTATGTAACTTCTAAGTCTGGTTTTATAACCAAAAGACCATAGTCTTTTAATACAAAAATACTGCCTAAAATCCTAGCATGTCGATTTGACTTCAAGTGTAAGACTGTTGTTTATTCTGCTGTATGGTGTATTGTTAATTAATGAATCATAGAATCATTATGCTTGGAAAAGACCTCTAAGATCATCAAGTCTAATTGTCCATCTATCACCACCATGCCTACTAACCCATGTCACTTAGGTGCCCTATCTACATGTTTTTTGAACACCAGGAACGATGACTCCACCGCTTCCATGGGCAACTTGTTCCAATGCTTAACCACTCTTTCAGTGAAGAAATTTTTCCTGATATCCAATCTAAACCTCCCCTAGTGCACCTTGAAGCCATTTCCTCTTGTTGTCTCACTAGTAACCTGGGAAAAGAGATCACCACTCAGCCATCCTGCTTTTTACAAGAGATTCTATTGGTTTAGAAATAGAAGGCTTGCTTTAGCCATGACTTGAGTTTCAGATGCTGTGTCAGTTTTTCATTTGGCATGTTGTCTAGCTCTACTAATGACCAGAAAGGCAAGGAAGTGGGAAGCCCCTGCTTGACTTTCTCACTGACGTGTATGTGGCTGGGTCCAGTGTTCAGGGCCCTTGCTGTCCTGGAGAGCGAGGAGAGCTGTCTAGCATTGCTCTCTGGGTGCTTTCATGACACCACTTGTTCCTGTCTCCAGTTTTGTTAGTGTGAAGGGATTATGCTGCACCTTTTATAGCATGGCAGTGTACTGCCTTATGCTGTATTGGTGTTCTGCAGCTCTAGGATTTTAATATATCCCCAGATACAGGAATTCAGTCCATACATAGTCTTACTGGTATAGTCCTGGACTAATTTTATGTAGGAGGTGCCTATATAGTACTGCTTGGCTGACCCCTTTCTCTCCAAGGGAGAAAATAAACTTGAATCTGCATTAAACTCCAGGTGAACCAAAATGCAGATTTGGGTTGGAGGAAAAGGAGACAATTTAGGTAACTCCTTTTCTTGAAAGCTGTTGCACTTCATGTGTTGTCTGCCAAAAAGATGTTGTGGTCCTGATCAGCAACTGTGTGTTTAAAAGATCATAAAGTCAAAATTCTTGTATTGAGCCATCAGTTGTGGGGAGCAGTATGATGTCATGGGGAACTTAAGGGGAGCGTTGTGTGGATATGCTGCAGGACTGCATGCATGTGCTGCAGGAGTGTTTACTCTCTTAACTATTTAAGAAAGCATGTGGTCTCTGGTAGTTATCTGTGGATCAGAAGCTATGCACTGAATTGTGACTACTGGTGCTTTGTCTGGGCATGATTCTAACATCAGGAGATATGAGCTAGTTTTGCAGTGAACACAAGCTCTTTTATGTGTGGAAATTAAACATCAATCGATATGTAGCCACAAAGAGGCACAGGAGGACATAGTGCTGCTTTTGTCCATTCCCTCTATCATCACATTGTGTCTCCTGTAAGGATTCAATGAAGATAGTGCATACAGGCCAAAGTCTGGCATTTTGCAGCTTTGGTAACTCATACTTTCCTATTATAAATTTTAGAAAACCCAAAACACTACCAAACAAAACAACCCCCCCCCCCACCCCCCCGTTTGCTACATGCGTCTGTGTTTCTGAACTCATGAGTAGTGCTGCAAAAATCTGGATGACTTGCATTGTCTCTGTGTTTTTCTTTTTGTGGCTAGAAGTAATCCTCAGTCAACTCTTCTGTAGGATAAAGAAGCTGCTCCTTGTCCCATTGTAGTGACAGAGAGATAGTAAAGTTGGCCTTGCAGAGAAAAAAGGCCTGTAAAATAAACAATTATTTTTCTGCCCTCAGACTGGTGTTAATTTGGACCTTGTGATGTTCAGATACTGAGGCTGACACATTTTGCCTTAGGCTAAAGGACATAAAGTCTCTCTTAGGCATCTGGTCCATTTAGTTGCTTCTGGAAAAGAGTGAAGGTTACAGCAAATATACAGTATCTTGGAAACCTTGAGTTTCAGGAGCAAGGTTGTCTGTAAATCACAATTTTTGGTGGCTAACAACTTTTCCAAACCTAGGCAAATTTCCACAGATGCAGGAAAAAGGTTGTGTGTGAAATTATGATCTTGCCATAATAGTATCTTCCCTCACCCTCAGTCTACTGAGGTGTTTGGGGTATATGTGTCAATATATTGGAAATACTTATTAGATTGTCCATCCAGTCTATATTACTCTGTTCTAATTGTCAAGAACAACAACAACAAAAAAATCACAGAATTGTTGAAAGGTGAAGGTTATAAAAATTGTATGCTCTGCACAGAGTCTTATGTTTAGTATGAATGTTCTGAAATAAAATACTAAATGAAAATAATCACTGAGTACTGTGTTAGAATAAATGTGCAGATGATCAGCATGGGCAGGTGTATACTAGTAGGTTCAGCTACAAAGACTTAAGAAATCATCTGTTTTGAGCTGGAGGTCACTGCCTGTATAGCCGAAAACTAGGATAGATTCACCAAGGGAAAGTCATGCTTGACCAGATTCTTAGTCATTTTATTGTAGAAGTCTGGCTTCGCAGATGAGGGGAGAACAGTGGGTATTGTGTACCTTGACTTCAGTAAGGCTTTTGAAAATGTCTTCCATGACATCCTTATAGGGAAGCTCATGAAGTATGGGCTGGATAAGCAGTGAGGAAGACTGAAAATGTGCTGAGTGGCTGTGCCCAGAGTGTGATGGTCAGTGGCACCAAGTCTAGCTGGAGGCCAGTAACTGGAGATGCACCCCAGGGTTTGGTGCTGAGTCCAGTTCTGTTTGACATCTTTATTAACAATCTGGATGATTGGGCAGAGTGTACCCCCAGCAAGTTTGCTGCTGGCACAAAACTGGGAAGACTGGTGGATAGACCAGGGAGTTGTGTTGATGTCCAGAGGCACCTCAGCAGTCTGGCGTAATGAGCTGGCAGGAACCTCATGAAGTTCAGCAAGTAGAAGTGCCCATGGGGAACAACTCCATGGGGACCACCCAGCTGTAAAGCACATTTGCAGAAAAGGACCTAGGGGTCCTGGCGGGCACCAAACTGACCATAAGCCAACTCTGTGCCCTTGCCACAAAGAAGGCTAATGGTGTCCTGGGCTGCATTAGGATGCGAATTGCTAGCAGGTCAAGGGAGATGGTCCTTCCTCTCTACTCAGCACTAGTGAGGCCACACCTTGTGTATTGTTTCTAGTTCAGGGGGAATTGATGAGGGTGCTCTGTCTTGAGGAGCCATTCTCCATAAAAAAAGCACTGCCTGTGTTTTTATTGATCCTGTATGTGGAGGGAATTGTAAGTTTGGCTCATCTAACTTATGCCCTTGCATGAGTAATGTTGCTTGGAACTATTAATTCTGTAGTAGAACTCTTTGTTGCTTAGGCTGCCTTGTTTGAAGAATTTAGTATCCTGGCAAATGAATGTCTCCCTAGAAATTTTGGATAAGTGTCTGCTTGCATTACCTTGACAGCTGGGAGAGAATAGCTTCAGGGCTTCCCCAAGACCTGACTTAACACTGCATGGATTTTAGCACTATGGTATTGGCTGTGGTTCCTCAGTTAAGGGGTGTCAGCTGTTTAAAGTCAGGGTTATCCAATCAGGGACTGGATAACTGCAGACATAATTTTTGTGGAATTTGATGTACAGAAGCCCAAGAATGCAAAGCTTTCTGGGACATTTCTGCATGTCCACAGAATAAGATTTCCTGGTGGGTAATTAGTTCTGTCTTCAGCTTGCCTGATCTATTATGTCATCTATCAAGAAATCAAGAAGTAACAATAAAGCTGACATTTAACCTGTCTATAGGCTTTTACTGTGACATTCTAATTAATGCTTCCATCTGACCTATTTTTTTTCTGTGATGTCTCTTGCAGTGCTTCATGGCTACAGCAGGGTACTAAACGATATTAGAGGAAACCAACGTAAAGACATACAATTTCCACGCAGCTGCTTGGAAAAGCAGTTGTCCATTGCCTTCGTATCACAGCATGGCATTTGGACTTGATGTTCTCTGCCTGTTACTGTGGGCAATAACAGGTAGGAGTTTGTTTCTTGTAGGTCTGAGTCACACAGAATGAGTGAGGCAAATGCTACTGGAGGGTATGTGCAGATGTGAATGAAATACAAGGCAAGAGCTGGGAATGTTATGACTCCTCAGTGCAAAAAGTCCTTGGAAGGTACAGCTTCATAACTGGCAGCTGGTTGCAATGGGGAAAGGCAGTTGTGAGTAGCTGTTTGGAGCCAATTTCAGTAGAGCTGTTCAGGAGAGATGCGTGGGGCAAGAGGGGTAGTGGGAAAGTTCAAAGAGTTTTCCTTCCCTTTCTGTTGCAGGACAGCAATTTAAGAATGATGTATCACTTTTCGTTCTGCTTTGAAAGCTTCCTTTTCTTTTGAAGTATAGGGTGCTTGATTTATGGCAAGTGTAAATGTGTTTGTTTACATCTCTCAGCTCATCATCTGCTCTGCAGACATGCATTTCCTTTCAAAGACCACAGGAAAGTCCTGTAAGTTTTTGCTTCAGCCACAAAGATGGGTGGATTATTTCCATAATAAGACGGATGAAGAATGATAATAATTCTTAATACTGCCTCTGTCACAGGGACACTTAATCTAGTGCAGGCAGTTCTGATGTGGCAACTACAGAAGGTTATATGTAAAAGTAGGGGTTATTTCTTTAAAAGACAGTGTTTAAATTCTGTCTGTGGAGATACTGGCAGTATCTATTAGCAGGAGTTGAGAAAATAATACTCAGTTACCTGGCTTTCATCTTGTACTACATCATTCTATAGTATAAAGAGGATTGGCTGTTTCATGAGGGAGAGCCTTGCTGATGTTCCAGTGCTTAAATTGACTACTGAATTTGGAAATGATGTATGAGGGAGGATAGATATGAACAACAGCTGAGGGGGGGATAAGCATTAACTACAGCTATGCTCATAGCTGGTTTGAAGTAGTTCTCAAGATCACCCTGACGATCTCAGTGCCAAGCTTTTTGAGGAGAACATGGAGCTGAGGTTTCTGTTGCTGTAATGAATGAGAATTATGCCGCTTATTGATAAGTAAAATACTCTCCTTAGAGATACTGAGTACCTGCTGTAGGGTCAATGCTAGTATCTTTAGAAATAAAACACAGCAACTTCAGTAGAAGGAAATAATGTAAATACTCTACATCGGCTAGAGAGAATGTCACAATTTTATGCTTTTGGTAATGCTTTTAATTGTTAGCAGGCTAAAATATCCTCTATGTACATGGTTTTGCTCTTTAGTGGCAGCTGAGAACAAGACCATTACCCTCAGACTGTTGACTGTATTCCAGATCTCTCCCTGTATCTCAGGTGCCAGCACACAGTTTAGGAGCTTATACATTCCAGCATCTCCTATGATTTTATTCTAGATTTTAGTATTTATTTTCTATCCATTTAATATTTACTCTAATTAAACTGGAAGGTACCTACTGATTTCCAGGATGTGTTTGCTGAAACACATCAGTTGATGCTCACCTTTAAGTCAAAAGAACTTGATGTTGCACAAGTTTTAAGGTGACTTGACTCAGGCTCAGGAAGCTTCTAGATGTTCATTCCACAGTTTTTCTCTGCACATGGGCTTGTGCAGAGAAAGGCTACATTTTCTTTAAAAAACATTTCCCTAGCATTTGTTTTAACTTAAGATAATGAGAAGACTGACTTAATGTAAGAAAGCCTTGACACTGCATTGTTAAGACAATAGAGAAACAGGCTCATTAGTGAATATATTCAGAAAGACATTAAGGAATATACTTTTGTTTTGTCAGAAGAAATTGAGGTGGGGTACTCTTTCCTGTGTAGTTGGCTTTTTTCTTTTTTTTGTGCATGGTGGCTTTTGGCTAGTAGTGTTTGATTGCTTTTCATGAATGTGATAGATTGACTGTGGCTGGCTGCCAGGTGCCCAACAAATTGTTCTGTTACTTCCCCTTCTCAACGAGTTGGGAGAGAAAAATGTAATTAAAAGATCATGGCTCAAGATAAGGACAGGGAGATCATGTTCCAATTACAGTCAAGAGCAAACAAGGCTTCACCAGTTAATCATAGCAGGGTAATGAGAAGTAAGAAGAAATCTAAAAACACTTTCCCCCAACCTTTCACTTCTTCTCCCAAGTCTTCTACCTCCTTCTCCCAAGTAGCTCAGAGACATGGGCAATGAGGGTTGCAATTGGTTCGTAATGTTTCATCTCTGCTTCTCCTTCCTCCTCACAGCCTTTCCCTCGTCTGGCTTGGAGTCCCACCCACAGCATTACAGTCCTTCACAAAATTCTGCAACGTGGGTTTTTCCCAAGGGCTGCAGTTCTTCAAGAACTGCTCCAACAGTACCACAGGTTACAGTCCTTCAGGAATGGACTGCACCAGTGTGGAACCCCTGCAGAGTCCTGCCAGAAAACATGTTTCTGCTTGGGCTTCTCTCCACAGGGCCGCGGTTCCTGCAAGGAGGCTGCTGCAGCGCAGGTTCTCTGTGAGGTCACAGCCTCCTTCAGGGCTTATCCACCTGCTCCGCTCTGGAGTCCTCCGTGGACTTCATGGTGGACATTTTCTCCACAGGGTACCTGTAGGAGGACAACCTGCTTCACCATGATCTTCCCTATGATTTGCAGGGGAGTCTGCTCTCATGTCTGAAGCATCTCTTTCCCCCCCTTCATCACTGACCTTGGTGTAAGCAGGTTTTTTTTCTCTCACATATTCTCACTCCCTTCTTTTGTCTGCTGCCGTTGTGCAGTGTTTTTATACCCCTTCTTAATTATGTTATCACAGAGGTGCTACCAGTGTCACTGATTGCCTAAGTGTTGGCCAGCAGTAGGATTTTCTTGGAACTGGCTCTGTCTGACATGGAGGCAACTTCTGGTGTCTTCTCACAGAATCTACCTTTGCAGTCCATTCCCTATCCCCTCCTGACTACCAAAACCTTGGAAAAATGAAGTGGGAACAGTAGGATACAGATACCTACCACTGACTAATGCTTGTGCCTATTAGGAGACTTGAGCTGGATGTCCGTACCATGTATACCATGTACTATGCCTCTGTTGCTCAGTGTCTCATTCAGTTTAGATGATTAACTTCCCAAACATGTGGATGCAGGCATTTGAGACAGACCTTGCAAATACTGCTGTTTGAAATGCATTTCTGCAAATACAGTAGCATTCTCATGGCTGACTCAGTTTTCGTATGCTGCATGTTCTTGTTGATTTATTCTGAGATATTTTGAGATATTCTGAGATAAGCAGCTCTAACAAAAGCAGCTCTAACAAAAATGCAGGGATGGATTGGCAGGTGATTGCAGTCACAGGTATTGTACAGCCTGCTCTCCTGTTTTTGACAGCATGTAGCCCATCCATAAATTTCATGACCTCCTAGAGTCTTTGCTAGACATCACCCTTTTCTTTGCTCTACAGGAACGTGTTTGTAAATGCATTACAAGCCACCAATTTTCAATGCATTTCACTACTGCTAATCTTGGACTTTGAAGAATATCCTTTTCTTCCTACATATCTAACACATGAAACACAGGCCAGGAGTGTCAAAGCACACTTTGAGACCTAGGTATGACTTTGAAATGACACTGGAACTACTAGCCTGGGTTTGTAGTGCATTCTGTTACTTAAACTGCCATAGCTAGATGATGTAATAATGTGTTGTACTTTGCACAGGTCTTTCCAGAGCCAAGATGGTGTAGTCCCTGTGTAAGTCTGCCTCTAAGACAAGAACTATTGGTCATTCTTTCCTGAACAGATAAATGATGAAACTTTAAAATTTCTTTTAACAGGTTGGTCACTTTCTCTTTCAGGATAAGGTAGAAAACAGAGGGGATGAAGACAGGCCTCAAAGGAGTTTTTTGACCCACCTTAATAATACTGTTCCTAAAATATTAATTGTAATGAGTTGTAACTGACCTAATATTGCACATTTACACAGTCATTTTTCTGCTTACCCTATTAAAGGTCTGTTTATCACCTCCCTGTAGGCTTACAGGATTAATTAAATTGGTAGGGGCTGAAAAAGGGCAGAATGGTTTAATGGGCTGCCTGACTTCTAGATTTTATTTTAACCCAGTGCTGTGCTGGCTCCTCTGTCCTAAAGGAAGGACGTGTGATGATAATTTGGAATCTCTGCCAGGTTCTTGTGGTCTTGGAGGTGAAACATAATGCAGAGATATATTTAAATACAATGTGGAATAAAAAAATGCACAAATCCTGAGCATCTCCTGGGTACAGATAAAGACACTTCATGTCTGGGCTATGTTAGAACAGCATAGGTTGCTTTAAGATCATGTTCCCCTGGATCAATTTTTTACTGAAAGTGGGAAAGTAAGCAGCAGCCCAACTGTATGTGAAGGAGAAGCCAGAGTTAGAAGAATGCTACTTGAAGCTGTTTATCCTTTTTGTGAGGAGTATAGCACAATTCAGCCTGGATGATGTGGGAGCTGTAGTGTGGTGGGTGAACGTGTGACTGGGAGAATCTCTGCATCTCCAGGTCTCTAGATCATGGCTATACCTAACTCCTATTGCTGGCCTATTCCTACTCCTTAATTTCATTTTTCTTGCCCATCAACTCAATACATTTGAGCTGGAATCCATTACTCAAGCTGCCTTTTTCTTTTTCTCCTGCCATATACTATTGCAAATAACAAGGTTGCTGCTGCCAGAACTCAACTGTTAATGACATGCAAAGCAGGCAGAGTCAACTTTGTCTTCCATTACTGTGTTAACTCCACAGTGGTGACATCTTGTTTTCATTGCTTAAATTGTCTAGTTGAAAACAATATCTTAACATTCTTAAAGAATGTCTTTGGTTTACTCAGCTGTTTTTTGAAGCATGATCAGATTTTTCAATTTGAATTTTGGAGAGAGGAATTCTGAAAAGCAGTTATAACCAGGAAAAAAGCACCTAGAAAATATGTTTAAAATTGACTGAGATATACAGTGTGTTGATTCATGTTTGATTTGAATACTTCACACTCAGTGAAACTGTGAAAATAATTGATGTCTTACTGAAAGATTACAACGTCACGGCAAAGGAAGGAAAGATGCTCCCTACTGGAGCAAGCTCTTGGGATTTCACATGAACTAGTGGGAAAAGCAGCAAAAGCCTTGTTTTTAGGTATTGGCAACTCACTTTCATCTCTGTCTTTGTATTAGCAAGGGAGTAAGAGGTACTTTGCAAAACATACCAAGATGCTACATTGAAAAATCCTCCAAAGTACAAATACTGCTGCAAAGGTACATGCTGAAAAAAAGTAGTAGTGATGTTAATAAAAGGAAATGAGCTCATTTAAGCATGATACCACCTGTCTTTATCTTGTTCCCTGCCATGAGCCGGTTTTGGTCACAGTAAGCTATATTATGGCTTGGTTGTCGTGTTGTGCCTTATGTTGGTGGTGTTGTTTCAGGTTCCATTTGTGAGCAGTGCAGAGAAGGAGCCACGTACTCAGGTGCAGTAATATCGCCCAACTTAGAGACCACTAAAATTTTGCGGGTTCCTCATGCTATGTCAGTGTCCGACTGCATTGCAGCGTGTTGTGACCTCTCCGGGTGTGACTTGTCCTGGATGTTCGAACGACGCTGTTACATCGTGAACTGCCAACACAAAGAGAATTGTCAACCTAAAAAAGTTGAAACTGTAAAGTCCTATCTTACTTTTGTACTGAGGTCTTTTCAGACACCAACCTCACTACTAGGATTTGGGCAAGTGATCCCAAGCATGGCCCACTCTGTGGGACTCCAGAATGAGCTGTCTGAGGAAGTGAGTAGCCTGAAAGAGCTGTCTATTCTTGGAAAAGGTCCTGGCCTTGAAGAGATACCTGAATACATTGATGATTATAAAGAGTTGGAGCAGGACCCCTTTCAGGTGAGCATCAAACATGAGCAGAAGGAGACCACGGATTATGCTGACTGGCGCCTGATGGTGGCTGGTGAAAATGGCTTCAACTCTTCCGTTGGTGATGATGGAGATAGCCAGGAAGACTTAGCTGAAAAGAAAGGGGAGGCTGGGAAGGTGGAAAGCCTTCTGAATAACACCAACTCTGAACTGAACTCCGTCACTGAACACTTCACAGAAAGGTTGGCACCTTTCCCAGAGATCACGCCATTCCCTAGGAAGACAATTGAAAGTGAAGCAGCTGTTCTTGCACAACCTGATGATGCTTTGCAAAAAGAGGTATGTTTGGCCCTCAGGAAGTAGGCAGAGCATGGTGAGGTCACCTCGCAATTCTTTTGTTTTTCAAATTAGGTTATTGCTTCGTATTGTAACCGTAACACTCAAATGACTTACAGTCCTGTTACAGTGTAGAAAAGACTGAAGGGGAGAGGATTGTCTTAATAGGCAGGTGACTTGCTAAAGAACTCTATCAGATCAGAGCAGAGCTCCATTTGGGACACTTCCTTGGAAGTGTATGTATGAGTGGGCTTGGACCTGGTCTAATAGTGTTATGGTATTCTTCCCTTCTCACCCTTAGTGACTCAGGAGAGGAAGTTAACTGAGCAATACTTGTGGACCCTCTAGTATCCAAAAGCCAAGACCAACATAAGTTCCTCTCTCAATAAAATGAATGCTGTTTTACAGGTTTCCTGTTACTAATGCATAGTGGTGTTAGAGATATAATGATGCTGAGTAAATATGTTTTATAATGCTTTTAAAACATAGAAGAGAGGCAAAGTATATAAAGAGGGACAGTGATGGGTTTTGACCATGACATACAGTAGGTTAAAGGGGAATAAGGTGTTTTTGTTCTCAGAATCCTTTTCTTGAGTCTGGCAGTAAGAAAATTAAATACTTAAAACATAATTTAGATACTTAAGTATGATACATCTCTTCTCAACCATTTGGATCAGTTGGGACTTAACTCTAATTCCTTAAGAATAGGGTGCACTTAGTTGGAAAATTGAAAAAGGCTGTAAAGTCCACATTTACTGGGTTTGACACACTCTCCTGCTAGAGAGAAGAGGAAGTTAGGCAGTTCTAGCTGACTTGCTCTGAATTTCCACCAGGTTTTATAACTGGCAACTACCTATCACTTGCTGTGAAAATGATAATTTATTGCCATTATTGTAGGGAAGAAAAAAATTTGTGAATAAGGAGGTTGCATGAAATCTGACGACTGAGGTTCTCAGAGAAGATGACTGAAATGGGAAAAGTATGTGTGGAGAGCAGCAAGTCTTAAGATACAGTCTAACTTGGATACCATTGCAGCCTAAGTTGTGGCAGTTCCTGGACTTTGCCTTGAGATGGCCTAGATATTCGGAGGACTTCTGGGATTCTTGGGGGAGCAGTGGGAGTGCTCTGAGGAACATAAGTGCTGCAGCTGGGAGAGGTCAGGTAACAGGCTGGGGCTCTGGCAGCTTGTCACAAGCTCTGTCAGCTCTTCTTGATCAAAGGGGGCTTTTTGTCCTAGCAGGCTCATGATTGTGGAGGGGGGTGCTCCTAGCAGGTGCTAAGGGGAGCTCTGCCTAGAGATGGCAATGAGCTAGTCAGGAATATATATACTGGTGTAATCAACATCAGGGTATGTGTCTGCTCCAGACTGCCTGGTCAGGAAGTAGTAGATGAACCCTTCAGGCAATTGGGAGGAGCCTCATATTCACAGCCCCTTGTCCTCATGGGAGAATTTAAGCCACCCTGGTAACTACTGGAAGGGCAAGAGAGCAGGCCACAAGCAGGGAGGTTTCTGAAGTGTGTTGATGATTACTTA
The DNA here is from genome assembly GCA_013399015.1 of Galbula dea. Classification (NCBI taxonomy): domain Eukaryota; kingdom Metazoa; phylum Chordata; class Aves; order Piciformes; family Galbulidae; genus Galbula; species Galbula dea. The sequence continues at coordinate 27,965 of VWZX01000672.1, forward strand.
AACAAGTTATCAGAGATGACTGTGGAAATGACAAGGAGAGAGACTCTTTTGGACCTCACCCTTGCAGGCCAACAGGGATTGGTCAGGGATGTGGCTATGAGGTGACGGAGTTCAAGCTCCTGAGAGGGGCAGGAATAAGTTGAAAAGCAAAGTCATAACCACGGGCTTCAGGAGAGCAGCCTTTGGCCTGTTGTAGGATCTGCTTGGAAGAAGCCAAAGGGAGTCTGTCCTGGAGATCAGTGGGAACCATGAGGGAAGGTTGCTTTTCAAGGTTCACCTCCTCCAGGCTCAAGATAGCCTGTGACTTCTATAATTGGCTAATTTAGTCAGGAGTGTATTGGTACAAGTGAGAAGAGATTAGAACTTGTCTCCATGTGAGCTGAAGAGCATTTGGTAACAGGTAAAGTGCTTTGCAAGTTGAGAAGTGGGTACTGCTTCTGCAAGCAGAGTTGACAACAGAAGACTTGTTTTCAAAATGTCCTTGAAATGAGCATTGATTAACATGAGAGCATAGGTGAGAAGGGTAGATGATACTTGTTTTTTCTATTACTGTACCAAAAGTACATATAAATGTGTACAGTGACCTGGTCTTAGGGAATCCTGATCTGGCAGGGGGGTTGGACTAGATGATCTTCCAGGGTCCCTTCCAACTCCTAACATTCTGTTATTCTGTGATAAATCTGTGATATCCGAAAAGTATAATACCACAGTATACTGTCCCTGCTGATACAACTTGGAGTGACATTCTGTTGTGCATTAGAGTTGCAGTTAGTTCTGGAAAAGGGCAATAGTGGAGATGTTCTTACAAAGCTAAGATTAAGGAAACCCAGCCACTGCTGTACTAAGCTCATCTCCATTTTTTTCCTTTGATCTGCTAGAGGGAACTAGGAAGCATGTCCTGAGCCCCCTTATGAAGTTAGGATAATGGAGGAGTTCTCCTTGGTTCATGAGAACTGGGTTAGGGAGCAGCTAAGCCATCTGGACATCCATAAATCCATGGGACCTGATGGGATGCACCTGCGGGTGCTGAGGTTGTTGGTAGAAGTCATTGCCAGGCCACTCTCCATCATCTTTGGTAGGTCCCGGGGGACAGGAGAGGTGCCTGGGGATTGGAGGAATGCAAATGCCACTCCAGTCTTCAAAAAGGGCAAGAAGGAGGAGCTGGGTAACTCTAGACTGGTCAGCCTCACCTCCATCCCTGGAAAGGTGATGGAACACTTTATCCTTGACTCTGTCTCTAGGCATATCAAGGCTAAGGGCATCATTGGGAGCAGTGAGGATCGGTTTACCAAGGGGAAGTCATGTTTGACCAACCTGATAGCAGGTGGATAGATGATGGCAGAGCAGTGGATGTGGTTTATCTTGATTTAAGTGAAGAGTTTGACACTGTCTCCTACAGCATCCCTGTAGCTAAACTAAGCAAGTGTGGTCTGGCTGATGGGGTAGTGAGGTGGATTGTGAACTGGTTGAAGGACAGAAGCCGGAGAGTTGTGGTCAATGGGATGGAGTCTGGTTGGAGGCCTGTGCCTAGTGGAGTCCCTCAGGGGTCGGTACTGGGACCAGTACTTTTCAATCTATTCATTAACGACCTGGATGAGGTAACAGAGTGCATTGGCAGCAAGTTTGCTGATGACACTAAAATCCGTGGAGCGGCTGAAACACCACAGGGTTGTGCTGCCACTCAGTGTGACTTAGACATGCTGGAGAGTTGGGCAGGGAGAAATTGAAATTCAACAAGGCCAAGTGTCAAGTTTTGCACCTGGGAATGGCCAACCCCATGTGCCAGTATAGGATGGGGACTGATCTGTTGGAGAGCAGTGAAGGCGAAAGGGACCTGGGGGTCCTGGTGGATGGATGAATGACTATGAGATAGCAGTGTGCCAGTGGTATTCTGGGGTGTATTAGAAGGGGCGTGGTTAGTAGGTCAAGAGAGGTTCTTCTCTCCCTTTACCCTGGAGAGGCCACATCTGGAATATTGTGTCCAGTTCTGGGCCCCTCAGTTTAAGAAGGATAGGGAACTGCTGGAAAGGGTCTAGCGCAGAGCCACAAAGATTATTAAGGGGGTGGAACGTCTTCCTTATGAGGAAAGGTTGAGGGAGCTGGGTCTGTTTAGCTTGGAGGAGACTAAGGGGTGACCTCATCTATGCTTATAAATATGTGAAGGATGAGTGTCAGGTGGATGGGGTCAGGCTCTCCTCAGTGAAGCCCAGAGACAAGACAAGGGGCATTGGTTGTAAGCTGAAGCATAGGAGATTCCGTGTGAATACAAGAAAAAATGTTTTCCCAGTTCAGGTACCAGAGCACTGGAACAGGCTGCCCAGAGAGATTGTGGAGTCTCCTCTGGAGACATTCAGAACCCGTCTGGACATGTTTCTGTGTGACCTGGTCTAGGGAATTCTGCTGTTGCAGGGGAGTTGGACTGGATGGTCTTTCAAGGTCCCTTCCAACTCCTAACATTCTATGATTCTGTGATTTAGTTACTGCCTGTGCTGTGTGCTGGAAATTAAGCCATGGAAATAACCTGCAGTAGATTTGTGTACCAGCATGTTTCTGGAGTTAGGGTGTGCAGTGAAACTTGAAGCTTATCTCCATTGTATTTTGTTAGCAAATGAAAACCACATTAGCTCCATGCTGAGCTTTAGCCAGTTGTCAGTCTTTGCAACTGAATTGCTTATGCCTTGTGCCTTAGAGAAGCCATGCAACTTTGAGATTGCCTAAAGTGTGTGGCTAACAGAGCTGAGCAAATTTACTCCCCATCCCCAGGGTCATGTGAATACAGCTTTATGAAAGCTGAGGTGTCGCATCTTACAGTGTTAACGATATGTGGGCAAGCCTACTTTGTTAATCTCTACTTTGATTTTGCCACTCCAGCCAGAATGGAAAGATTTCTTCTCTCCTATGAGGAAAGGCTGAGAGAGTTGAGGTTGTTCAGTGTGGAGAAAAGAAGGCTCCAGGGAGACCTTATTGTGGCCTATCGGTCTTTTCAGCAAAGCCTGTTGTGGTAGGACAAGGGGTAATGGTTTTAAACTAAAGGAGGGGAGATTTAGACTGGCTGTAAGGAGGAAATTTTTCACAATTAGGGTTGTAAAGCCCTGGAACAGGTTGCCCAGAGAGGTGGTGGATGCCCCATCCAAGGAAACATTCAAGGTCAAGTTGGACAGGGCTCTGAGCAACCCGATCTAGTTATAGCTGTCCCTGTTTGCTGAAGGGGCGGGGGTGGACTAGATAACCTCTAAAGGTCCTCTCCAACTCACAGAATCATTACGGTTGGAAAAGACCCTCAAGATCATCTAGTCCAACCGATAGCCCTACACTACTCTTACCCCTAAAGCATCCCCTGAAGAAACACATCTATATCCTCTTCTTAAAATCCTCCAGGGACAGTGACTCCACCACCTCCCTGCGCAGCCTATTCCAATATCTCACCACTCTTTCAGTAAAGAAATTCTTCCTAATATCTAATCTAAACCTACCCTGGCTCAGCTTAAGCCCATAATCATCCTAATCATTCCTACTCTAGGGAATTCTGTTCTGGCAGGGGGGTTGGACTAGATAATCTTTCCAGGTCCCTTCCAACCGCTAACATTCTGTGGTTCTGTGAACTTTGCCTTTTCTTAACTCTGAGTGGTTGCACTGCTGGCACATGGTAACTTATTTCCATCCATTGCCAAACTGTTTGAGACCACGGGGGTGACCTCTGTAGTCAGTCCCCTGTCACCCAAATCCTGCCAGTTATGCCTAACACAAACTTCCAGCTTGTCTTCAAGTTTTTCTGGTTTGGGAACTGCATTTGTGTCTCTAGTGAAAAATTTGTTGCCTGTGATAAATTCTATTGATAAGATGTTATCTGTCTCTTTTTTCAGAAAGCAGACATTTTATTCAAATCTCATATGGATTGTTCAGGCATATATTTTTGTTTCCTTCTGAAAAAAATGTTTCTTTGGAAACCAAATTTTGTTATTAAGGAAATTTAAAGTTTTAATACTAGATTAAAAAAAGCAAGATGTCTCCACATAGTTTTTTCTCTAATATATGATCCAACATATCTCTCAAACTGTGGTCTCTCTGTATACATTATGAAAATGTGAAGGTGTTAAAACCATTTTTGCTAATAACTTTAAATACTCTGTTTATTATGTGTTACACAATGTTTTCCTGTCCTCCCCTTACTTTTGCCACAGCAATTCTGTAGCTCTCTTCCTAGATCTGTGTAGATGCACTCCTTCTGCAGCTTCTAGAGCTTAGGGAGTTGGGGTTGTTTAGCCTGGAGAAGAAGAGGCTGAGGGGAGACCTTATCGCTCTCTTCAGCTACTTGAAAGGCCATTCTAGGGAGGCGGGTCTTCTCCCTTGTGACTAGTGACAGGACTAGAGGGAATGGGCTTAAGTTGTACCAGGGTAGGTTTAGATTAGATATTAGGAAGAGTTTCTTTACTGAAAGAGTGGTGAGATATTGGAATAGGCTGCCCAGGGAGGTGGTGGAGTCACTGTCCCTGGAGGTTTTTAAGAAGAGGATAGATGTGTTTCTTTAGGGGATGCTTTAGGGGTAAGAGTAGTGTAGGGCTATCGGTTGGACTAGATGATCTTGAGGGTCCTTTCCAACTGTAATGATTCTGAGATTTGACAAGCAAGACAGAGCAGGGTGGCAAAAATATGGTTTCCTGCCTTCGCAGTGGTCAGCATGATGCAGTTTCCTCAGGTGTGGTGTTCTTTGAGAAAGGAAGTGGATAGAGATTTTTAAACTATTGAGACCAACCAAACAATGGGTCTCTGGAGTCTGTGCCCCAGGAGCATCCTTGCTATAAATGCAGTAAGATATAGGGTATTTTTGTATATGACTTGGGATAGAGCACATGGAGTTTGTCAGTTTTAACTGAGTAACCTGGCTTTTAGGTTTGGATTAAAGTTCAGTGTGATCTTAACCTCCATAAGCTTTTCCAGACAAATAAGAGAGAGCAAATAGTACTGCAGTTATGTAGTAATCATATGTGCAGAGGTACATGGAGGACACAATACTAGGGAAGCACTTGTATAAAACGCAACACTAGCAGCCCTTGACTCATCAGAGCCTCATCAGTTGTTGGTTGGTTTTTGTTGTGGTTTTTTTTTTATTTCTTGCTTCTATCTAGTCTAAATCTCCTTCTTTAACTTTAAAACCATCACCCCTTGTCCTGTTGCACAAAAGTCTCTCCCCATCTTTCTTATAGTCCCCTTTAATTACTGAAAGGCTGTAATATAGTCTCCCTGGAGTCTTCTCTTCGCTAGGTTGAACAACCCCAACTCTCTCAGCCTGTCCTCATAGCACAGGGGTTGCAGCCCTCAGATCTTGTCCTGCTGCTGTTGCCTGTGGTCAGTTATACATCTCTTGCAGCCTTTGCTGGGATTCATCTACCCAAGGAAAGGACTTGCAGCCTTTGGAATGACAGTGAGCTGAGCACGCAGTGTTGGGTTTTTCCCCCAACAAACATCCATTGAGTATAGTGGAACTTGAGGAAGATACTTCCTTGAGGGGCAAAGGTAAGTTGTCTGGAGGATCAGGATGGAGCAAGGCAACGTGGTTGGGCTTATCCCTCTCATTCATGGGGAGAAAAGAAAGCCCCCAGTCTGTGGGGACCTACAGGGTCCAGAAATGGGAAAGGATCGCACTTGGCATGATGCTGTAGCCTGCACTGTAACTTTGAGCTCCCACAGGGAACGGCATGACTATATTTTTCCTCTTGGATTATGGGGTTGTGCTTCTTTTCTGTTGGAATTCTCAAAAGATTTGAACTCAAGTCAAACCTTGAGAGCTGAACAATATGGGTCCTCACAGTTGGTGTGTTTATTTTGTAACAAGCAATAGTGGCTGTATAGGTGAGTAAAAGCAAACAAAAACACCCCACAAAGCCCATACCAATAGAACAGCCTACTCTGCTTACTCCCAGAAAGAGACCTTCTTTTCTTTCCTTTTCAGTTCCCAGGCTAGAATTCAGGTTAATCTTGTCCTCCACGTGTGCTCCAGCATATCTCTCAGTAATAGTTCTCTGCCTGAGAGCTCAGTTTCTGATATTGCCTCTGCCCCAATTACCTGCTGCCTGCTAATGTTCTTGGTTTAAGCTATCTTTTTGATTGTGACACTGCTTCAGATATGACAGTGCTCTAGGGCATTGTTTTAAACTGCAGAGTCTTGCCTAGACTTGCTGATTGAAGAGATGTTTGGTGCTATTGCAGAAGAGAATGTCCCAGGAAAGGTACATTTGAGGTGACTTTGTCCCATATGTCTTACAGTGCCAGGATGGGTACTTCTCAGCTGCAAGATTGGCAAAGGGTCAGGAGAGGAGGAAAGCCAAAAGGACCTCAGAAAAGTAGATTTCACTTGAATTTGGAAGGCAAAGAAACACTTGAATTTGCAACAGTGTGGGAAAGATGATTTTTTTTGGAAGATGTGGGATGGAGTGAGTATGTAAAGGAGAGCTATCTGGAGGAAAGGCCTTTTGTCAAAGTATGAAGCAGGATGGGCTTGAGGCTCTCCCTGTGCTTTCCCTTAATGTTGTTGGGGAGATTCCTGCTGAGGGTCTAGGGCTGGCATGCTGAAGGCCCTACCTTAGGGGAGCTGCAGTCTCTGATCCTGCTGTCACTGTCCCAGCTGATGGGAGAGATATTCTTACTATCTGCATGTTGAGTAGAGCTGGAAGTGTGGCAGGGGTGAGAAAGATGGAGCTAGGCTCTTTTCAGTGCTGCCCAGTGAGAGGACAAGAGGCAACAGACACAAATTGAAATACAAGAATTCTATTTAAACACTAAAAAATATCTTTTTCTTTTTTTCCTGTGCTTATAGCCAAACACTGGAACAGGTTTTCCAGAGAGGCTGTGGATTCTCTGTCCTTGGATATATTCAAAACCTGACTGGATATGGTCCTGAGCGTCCTGCTGTAACTGATCTCTTCCCACCTCAGCCATTCTATGATATCAGTGTGTGTTTTACCAACCTTCATAATCCTATTTTTCTGTTAGTAAACGATGTACAAATAATAGCATTAATGTTATATCTTCATGTGCCTCACACAGTAGCCATGAACAGCAAAATACTTTACTCTAGATGTTAGAACAGAAGTAAGTCTTGAGAATGTAAGGAGAAACTCTTGGCCTGTTGAGACTAACGTGTCATTGAAAGGTGATGGACAAGGCTAACACAGTGCTGAGCTCTTTCTGCAAAACCTGCTGTGTTCTTTTCTGCAGTTCTGATTTACTAACAAGGTGGGTGAGTGAGAAGAGTGCTACTGCTTGGTGACTGAAATAGAGGTAGAGCATTTTTTTAGTGGTAAGGAAATACGAAAGCATGAGCAAGTTGTGGTCTGAGCAGATGTAGTAGAAGACACGGTTCTGTTATGCTTGTGTGTTTACAGCATGAAGACAATAATACTCATCATAGACTTTCTGTCATTGGCCTTTAAAGGCTTATGAGTATATTTTCACCTGTTCTACTGTTCTTTATTATTTTTAGAACTGATAGCCTTACTTGTGTTCCACATTACCTGATTGTGATGACCAGAGCCTATACTGTTCTGCATTTGAAACTTGAAAAGTTATTAGCATTTCTTACAAAGCTTGATTGGAGGGGAAAAAAAAAACAAAACCAAACTGTCTTCAATAGATATTCTGTATATGAAATAAACCCTCCTACTAACATAAATTAGTGGACTCACCCTACTTACTTTAAAAACAGCATACCTCTAAATCTAGAAATGTGAAAAATGGCTCACTTATGTCAACTCTTTCTCTATCATTCATTTTTCAGGCTGCTACGCCTTCCTCGTCTTCAGACAAAGTGGATTTCTCCCCAGGTGTGGCAGAGAAAACCCAGACTCCCACAGTGGCCCCTGAGAATGTCACTGAAGGTGTGATCATGCCACTTACCACTAATACTGTGCCATCTGAGCCCTTGCAGCAATTCACACCACCTGCTACTGCTGCTAAAGCAGGTAATTTTTCAATACAGATGGAGATCTGAGGCGTTTCTGCAGGTCGGACGGTGGGCAGGGGTGGCTTTACTGCTGTCAGGCTTCCAACCTGTTATTAGTTATGAGTTCACTCTTTATTCAAATACAACATCATTCCACTCTAAGCCTGTAGACACTGCAAACTCCAGACCACATAGCCAGTTACTTCTGAGGCAAAACCCTAACCAAGTCCATCATTAATGGAAAATTATACCTCAATAAAATATAGCAAAATAAAAAGCAGAGGTTAAGAGCCACTTTTAGATGGGTTCATTTTTATACTAGGTGAGAAATACCTTGGACTTCCAGAATAGTGTTTTCTAGACATACTGTTATATTTGTGTGACTCTTCAGAATATTGTTCCCTCTCAGAAACCCTTCAGTAGAGTTCCCACTGTATATACAGTTGTCAAATATCATGCAGTAATATAGGTGGAACCTGAGAAAGCTCAGCGCTTAATAGGGCAGAAGCCCAGCCTTTATTTGGGGGGAACATAGCCTCCACATCCTGGGGAAAAAAAAGTTTTGCTTTAATTTCAGAAGAATTCCAACTGCATAGCAGAAGTTTTTATTTTGAAAAGGACATCTTTAACCGCTGTGTCCTCTGGAGTTGTGTTAAATTCTGTGTGTATGTTAGAGTATGTTCCTTTTTTCTTCTGAGTTTCCTTGCCTTCCTGTGCACCCTGACAGTGTGTTAGAAGGGCTACAAGAAGCAGAGAAGCACAGATGTGTGTAGTGTTCTGTGTTCCTGATGTACTGAGGGATATGAAGAGCTAAGAGCCTTGCATCCTTGTAGAGCAAGTCTAGTTTGGGACATTCTTGGCACCCTCTGCCAAAATGTAACCTGCCTGACAGGGTAGCAGTGGGAGGTAACAGGAAGAGATGAGCTACCAGAGATCCCTCTCCAAGGCAATGGATCATCATTACCACTGAGTATTGACTAGGCAGCTCCTCCTCCTCCTTCACAGGAGGTACTCATGGCAATGAGTACCGTGTGTTCATAAAAGGAGCTCCATCTGAGAAAAAAGGAGCTTGGAAGAGGAAGCTGAAGGGAAGGTTGTGATGAATCTCACTGTAAGTACTGCTTTGTGCAGGGTTTGCCTCAAATTTGTATATTCTTAGCCCTACTATTTTGGAAGTCTTGAAGACAGTCCCTCCTTCTCTCCTTTGGTCATCACCCTCATCTAGCCATTTTATTCTCACGTGCAGGTCAAAGTGCAAACCTCCACTCCACTGGTTTCTTGAGCAACTCCCATGAGCAATTATTGAGCCTTGGGTGCATTTAAGTAGCAGTGACAGGGAATGTGCTGTCAATATGGCCTCTTAATTTCATCCATTTTTAGACCTGTGAGCTGCCATAGCTGAGTATAGCCTCTTGCTCATCTCTTCAGAGTTTGTAAGTTGGATGTTTAGACACTCGTGAACGTTGCCTTTGGAGAACCTTTGTTCTGTGGGTTGCCAGTGTTAAGGGGAAGGCATTTAAAACCTTTGAAACAATGATCTACTGGGAACCTTTCCTGAAGTGGTGCTTTAGTATGTTTTTGTTGGGGACTGAATTTGTGGACTTTGGCATTTTTGGAAGAGGGGAGAGTTTTCCCAGTTGAGAACTGGGAGGGTGTTCCTGGATGGCAAATAAATGGAATGTGCAGCTCAGCTACAAATACCCTTGTATGCCCCCCTTGTTTACAAGTGGAATTTTTAAAAAGGACACTGAGCTGGGCATTGAGGTATGCCTTGCAAGTGCCACACAAACATAGATGTAGTGCTTCTTGGTGAAAGAAGGTATGATATTAGAGTTCTAGTATGGACTGTGTTACTTTAATGAGGCTTGTTCTGGTGCAGGTGGCTTGGTTTTTTGTCTTCTGCAATTGCATATTTTTAGATTTCTGCACTTCCATCCAATTACTGAGAAAAATGCATAATTCTTAATGGGAGCAATGTTAGCTGTGATATACAGGAGTAATCAAAATGCTTTTCTTGAAAACAGGAGTAGGGGAAAAGACAGTTCATATTTGGAGAAGACAGGTTTACATTTGGTAAAAAGTGAAGGAATCATAGTCATGATTATAATAGATTATTACTTGATCATATATTGAGAATTTTAATTTTCTTTTTTTCCTTCTCCTTACCTAGTTGGTGTAAAGCATTTGTCAAATTTTACTTAAGCCACTACAAATAGTATTTAAAAGGTACTAAATTTGTATCCATCCCATCTTTTAAAACATAATGTACTACTTCTGTCTTAGATAAAGTACAAGACCTTATTGTGTCTGCTGGAGATAACATACAGATGATGCTACCCAAAAATGAGGTTGAACTGAATGCCTTTGTCGTTCCGCCACCGCCTGCAGGTGAGTTGAATGGCCTTGGCATACAAGGAGTTGCACACAGTACTAGCCTTTCAATGCAGACAAGTCCTGACTTACGTGAAGATCTGTATCTCAGGATAAAACCATCTTTCTCATCTCTTAATACCTTTTCTTGTGGCTGCAACTGCAGGGAGGATTTCCTTCTTTGTTTTTTTTAATTGCCTTTTATTTTCAGAACCTGAACTCATTAGCCAAATGGTTCCATAGAAAGCCTGTAGTTTCTATCAAAAGATGTTGTTATTGGTTGTTGAAAGCAGAAGAGGGGGAAAGTAGGTTATGAATGTGACACTTACCATAAAACTACCATCTTGTTAACAGCAGCTATGAATACATATTTCATAGGTAGCTATGCAAAACACATTCACTTCACTGAAAGGTGTTTTTTCTGAAGAAGTCAATAATTTGTGAAATTCATTACATCCTTGCTATTTTACCAAGCTACAACACACTGTGAAAATTTAACATGTATTTGTACTGCAGCATTTTGCAGGCTTCAACAGTATCAGTCATCATTTCCTACTGTAGTATTTTATCTACCTACTGTATCTGATGAATGGTGTACATGAGTTCTTTGTTTCATGGGCTTGTCTTGAAGGCAAAGCTGATTAGTCTTGTGCTATGTTATCTCTCTTAGAAACAGTGTACACCTATGAGTGGAGCTTAATCAGTCACCCTGCTGACTATGGTGGTGAAATGGAGCGCAGACACACCCAGACCTTGAAGCTCTCTCATGTAAGTGAGCTATAAGCTGAGGCTCATTGCATTTCTGTGATTCTTTCACAGGAGTCTGACCTGTGGGGAAGGGCACATTGATTCAAGGGGTTTGAATGACTGCCAAAGTCTCTTTACTTGGATGTGTCACCAAGTCTTTGCTAGATTAGAAGTGTCTTTTGTAGAGTGCTCTAATAATTCTTTAAGAAAGAGTAAAAACTGCAAAGTGTTTGCTTTGTATTCCCCACTTCTGGGCAGTTACTAGTGGCCTTTTGTGTGTGTGTGTGTGTGTGTGTTCATAAAAGGAGCTCCAGGTTTCCGGCTTCTCCTGCCTCCAGTGTGATTGGCAGATTTATGCATGCTGCTTTTGTATAATTTGACATGTAACCCAATTTGTTTTGTTTGTCTCAGTTATCGGTGGGACTTTATGCCTTCAAAGTGACAGTTTCTGGTGAAAACGCATTTGGTGAAGGTTTTGTAAATGTCACAGTCAAACCAGGTAAATCAGTTGGCTGAAATAATGAAATTAATTTCTTCGACAGAAGTAGTTGTAAAACATGCTTATCTAACAGTCTGTCAGTTACTGTCTGTCAGGGACATCTGGTAGTTCAGTCATGCAGAGATGTTTCATATCTTGTTGTCTATAAAACATTTTAAGGAAGTAGAATTAATTTTGTTCACTGTGTTTTAAGTGCTCTCTGATCTCGTACCCTCCTCTGGCAAGGCCTGAGATAGCATCATGAGACCTTTACAGTCTCACTCTCCAGTACAGCTGGGAACAGCAGTTAAGTGTTGACCTGGCTCTATCTGCAAGTTACAGTGCACAGGTCTGATATGAATTATACTGGTTAGAAGTGACTGCAGTGGAAGACTGCTGCATCAGCACACTGCTCTTCAGTAACCTTTTCTCTCCCTTGTCCAAAGAGAACAGCATACGCTGCAAAATTGTCAATTGTAGATTTAAATCACTGGGATCTGTTGATCTGTAGAGCTAACAGATTAGTTTTGCCTAGGCTTTTACTACCTCCTCCATTTTTTTTTTCCTTCTGTCTTTCTCACAGCACTCAGAGTTAACCAGCTGCCTGTTGCCATTGCTTCACCCAAAGTACAAGAGGTTTCTTTGCCTACAACGTCTACCTTCATTGATGGCAGTCGTATGTACTGGACCCTCCTGTACTTATATATTACATTTTTAATATACAGTTACAACGTTATTGTTTGTCAATTACAAGTGAAATTCCTTCTCGCTCTACTCAGAAGTTCCCTGAACCCACAGCATTCTCCTAGAGAAGCTGGCTGCTCGTGGCTTGGATGAGCACACCCTTGGCTGGATCAAAAACTGGTTGGATGGCCAGGTCCAGAGAGTTGTGCTCAATGGAGTCAAGTCCATTTGGCAGCCGGTCATGAGCAGTGTCCCTCAGGGGTCAGTGATGGGGCCTCTCCTGTTCAACATCTTTATTGATGACTTGGATGAGGGGATAGAGCGCACCCTTAGTAAGTTTGCCAATGACACTAAGCTGGGTGGGAGCGTCGATCTGCTTGAGGGTAGGCAGGCTCTGCAGAGGGACCTAGATAGGCTGGATCGATGGGCAGAGGCCAATGGGATGAGTTTTAATAAGGGTAAATGTAGAGTCCTGCATTTTGGCCGTAACAACCCCCAGCAGCTCTCCAGGCTCGGGAAGGTGTGGCTGGAGAGCTCCCCAGCAGAGAAGGACCTGGGGGTGCTGATTGACAGCCGGCTGAACATGAGCCAGCAGTGTGCCCAGGTGGCTAAGAAGGCCAATGGCATCCTGGCTTGCATCAGGAATAGTGTGACCAGCAGGAGCAGGGAGGTGATCTTGCCACTGTACTCGGCACTGGTGAGGCCACACCTCGAGTACTGTGTGCAGTTTTGGGCACCACAGTATAGTAAGGACATTGGGGTACTGGAGAGGGTGCAGAGAAGGGCAAGTAAGCTAGTCAGGGGTCTGGAGAACAGGCTTTATGAGGAGAGGCTTAGGGAGCTGGGCTTGTTTAGCCTGGAGAAGAGGAAGCTGAGGGGAGACCTTATCGCTCTCTTCAGCTACTTGAAAGGTCATTCTAGGGAGGCAGGTGTTGGCCTCTTCTCCCTTGTGACTAGTGACAGGACTAGAGGGAATGGGCTTAAGTTGTGCCAGGGCAGGTTTAGATTAGATATTAGGAAGAATTTCTTTACTGAAAGAGTGGTGAGATATTGGAATAGGCTGCCCAGGGAGGTGGTGGAGTCACCATCCCTGGAGGTTTTTAAGAAGAGGATAGATGTGTTTCTTTAGGGGATGCTTTAGGGGTAAGAGTAGTGTAGGGCTATCGGTTGGACTAGATGATCTTGAGGGTCCTTTCCAACCATATTGATTCTGTGAATCGTGAGTTACTTTGAGGGATTTGAGTCCTGTTGTAATTTTATTTCATAAATAAAAAAACTGAATAAAATGCAGCCTTCGACTTGGGGATTGAGATACAATGTGTTGGGTGGAGGCTGCTGCATCCAAACAGCAGCTACTCTTACAGCTTCTTCCTGTTCTGCCCAGAAGGGCTCTGTGCCAGTACAACTGGGGCCATGGTGGGACAGCTGTCACATAGGTACAATGAGATGTCATAATGTGATTATGAGAGCAGACAAGTTGGAATGTGCAGTCAGAGACTGATTTTTATTTGTGTGTATGCGAAGAACAATTTGTTTTGTTTCCTTAGATAAAGTGTACCAGATATAACTTGGAATCTTTGGTTTAACAGCTGTGGTACATGAACCCTGTTTGAATATTCTTAAGAAGAGAATTGTACAAAACCAGTTAGGGATCAGTGCATGAAAGACTTCAGTATTCATTCCAGCAATTGCTACAAGAAACTGATATGTTTTTCCTAATGGTTATAGAAAGTGTAGATGATATGAAGATAGTGAGTTACCACTGGGAGGAAATTAAAGGTCCCTTGCGAGAGCAGAAGGCATCTGCTGACACACCTGTCTTGCACTTGTCTAACCTTGTTCCTGGAAACTACACTTTCAGGTACCTGCACAGATGCTTTCCTTTGGGGTTTTAACTATTTCTGTGATGTCACCTAAATGTTTGTTTCTCTTTTTGTTCACACACACCTCCTCAAAAAATGCCCTTCATTGTTCTTCTGCATGCTGTTACCCTTCCTTTTGCACAGTAGAGAGAGATAGGAAGCAGTTTTATTAAAACAGACTTGCAGTGATTTTGTGATACCACTGCACTGCTGAAGTAGTGATACTTTACAGGATAAAGTTGTGCAAAACAAGGTATCACAAATCAAGACACCTTCCACTCCCAGCAGTAATAACTGTGATGGAACTTTTTTAATTATTTTTTTTTCCATCTGAGAAGTTGGCAAGTGTCCTGAGATGAAATTGTGCAGTCAGGCTGTGAATGTTATCCCCTGAAGGGTGGTGGCACACACAACAATATTGGGAGACTGATCCTCTCAAGACATTGTTGTGTGCTGATTTTAATGAGTCATTCTGTTCATCATAAAAGCCTTTGCCTTGCTGCTGTTTTCCTGCATTTATGCATTGCTGAAGCTGGATTTTGTCCAGACAATGGAAGAAATGTTTATGGTTCTGGAAGCTTTAAATTAAAATCAGAGTTCATTTTCTGAACTTCTTAAATTAAAATCTAGTTTGCACGGAGGCAGGCTTCTTACTGGCCCAGCCTGGGTTATTTGGCTACTAGTGGATGGCAGCCTACCAGTTAATATGTTATGTACCAGTGTAGCATCAGCAGAATGTTAAAGCAAGCACACATATACTTTAAACATGGTCCTTTGGATAAACTTCACCAAAAACTGCATTTCTTTAACTTTCCTTTAAGTTGCCTTTTTTACAGTGACAGAAATGAGTGTAGGATTTTTTTTGTTTTGTTTTGTATTTAAAAAGGGCAGAGCTTGCTTACAAGCAATGCTCTAAGTGTGTTCCAAACCCTAAGGAATTAAGAAATCTCTTGTTCTATCTGTGCACCTTTGGGGGAGGCTGAGGTACTTGAGCAACAGAGCAGGGTGTTCAAGCTTACAGGAAGTTAGCTGATCAACAAAATCCAGTTCTCCTGATATGCATGAATTTGCATCCTGTGCAAAAGTGTGTTCTCTAATGATAGAATTAATGAGCACTAGGCTTTTTTCCATTCAGGGAAGGCTTCAAGAGTGGTTCCCTTCCATGTAGTCTGCCATTGCTGTGTCACTTACTCTAGGGAATCCTGCTCTGGCCGGGGGGTTGGACTAGATGAACTTTTGAGGTCCCTTTGAACCTTTAACGTTCTGTGATTCTGTATGCAGTTTTCACAGCAGAGATGAAGTAGAGGTGTCCTTGGTTAGCACGCTGTGGGGGCAGTCTTTCATCATTTTCAGGTGTCTGCAGCAGTCTCATGTTGGGATGGTTTGTCACTGTGTTTATGAAAGGCAGTAGTGGTTTTGGTTTTGGTTTTGTTTTTTTTTTTTAAACCTTGCACTTTTTTAGTTTTGGTACCTGACATCTTCAAACATTTGAGCTGGTACATTAAGCCACAAAGAAATAAGAAGTTAGGAACTGCTGCTGTGCTATAAGCAGAGCTTCTGAACATCCAGAGTAGTTTTGGAGGTAGGTGGTTACAGGGTCTGCTCCACTGTGGCTAGTGAGAGAAAGCACTGTTTCTTACTGAGTCAATTTTTAAAGAATTTGCAGTGGAAGTTGCCGTTGACTGCAGGGAAGGGGTTTCATCTGGGATCCAGAATAGCTTTTATTTTTTGATGGTTGAAAGCTGTGTTTGAAAACAGTCTTCTGAATTTTTCTACCTTAGCTGAGGGATACATGTTTCTGAAGCAGAAGGTTATATAATCTGATCAGTACTGCTGATTTTAGATGATGTTTAAAAAAGTGCCAGAAAATTTAACCTTTGAACATAGGAGTTGAGAAGTTCATCTTAACAGATTGCCAATATTGTTTTTCCTGTTGCAGACTAACAGTGATTGATTCAGATGGAGCAACTAACTCGACCATTGCATCTTTGACTGTCAACAAACCAGTGGATTACCCACCTATTGCCAATGCAGGACCTAATCAGGCAATCACCTTACCTCAGAACTTCATCACACTAAATGGAAACCAGAGCAGTGATGACCATGAAATTGTCAGCTACGAGTGGTCACTCAGTCCCAAAAGCAAAGGCAAAGTTGTAGCAATGCAGGTATGTCTATTTCTCCTTGTGTAGGATTGAAAAGCTCTTTGGTCTTTACCTTTAATATGAGCAAACATGTACCTAAGTAACTACTGCTACTCTTTTTAAGTTTGGTTGTTGTTGTTGTTTTGGTTGGGGTTTTTTTTGGTTTTGTTTTTTTGTTCCCTGATGTATTCAGCTCTTCATTTAAATACTTCTTGTAGTCCCTTCTCAGAATTTTCTTTTTCTTTCATTCCTTGTAACCATTTCCAATTCCTGCTGCTGTGTGTTTCCTGGTGGTTTGGAGAGACTTAGATTTCACAAAGTCTGGTTTTGGACCCTAGAGCCTGCTCCACAGGTTTGCATTTCCTGAGGTGCTGGACATGCTGAAAAATGGTTTTAAGAGAATGTAGCTGTAATCAGGGTTTTCTTCTAATGCTTTCTCCTGGAGAAAGTAGGATTCAAACAGAAACTTAATTTTCTGTGTCAAAGATGACAAGATTTTTGGCAGTGTTGTGCAGCTATGCTCTGTGGTGAGATCTCTGTGCTTACTAAAATATGGGTTTCCTAAGAAGTCTAACTGAATTTATTGTCTTATTCTCATGGCTGTATTATTTTCTCTAATCTGAGAAAAGTTAATGAAAAAATGTAGTGAACTTGAACTTAGTAAGTTGGAGATTCTTGTAGCTCTGTTTGTATTTGAGGTGGTTAATGTAAGGAAGCCAGATGAAACTTGGAAGCTAGTTTTTGTAAGACGCACGATTTCTGCTATGTTGCAAATGCTTTAGACATTCAGAACTGGAAAGAGACCACTTTGTAGATCTCTTAAAAGGAAGAAGTAGTACTGATGCAAGCATACAGAGTAGAGGCAATTATGAAACTATGGAAAGGCTTATAGCATGGTGGCTTATTTCTGTACATTTACCAAGAGAAACACTTTCCAAAAGCATTCATGCAACCTGAACTAGTATTTTTTTAAAAGCTGTTTCAATATTAAAGCTGCCTTCCTGAAAGAAGGGAATAACTGCTTGAGATATGTAATGGATTCATTAGGTATTTAATGTGGAAATTCAAGCACAATTTACATTTCATGTCAAGAGCCTAGTAGTCATTTTTACGTATCTAAAGCTGAGGATGCTTGGTCTCAGGTGTATTATATGTAGTATCTGTGATGAGGACAGTGTAACAAATATCTTGCTAGTAAGTTAATCACTTATCAAGTCCCTCAGTTATCATCATCATATCGTCATCATTGTTGAGAGCAGCTGTGCAGGGAAGGACTTGGGGGTAATGATTGACGAAAAGCTGGACATGAGCCGGCAGTGTGCGCTTGCAGCTCAGAAGGCTAACCGTGTCCTGGGATGCATCAGGAGAGGCATGACCAGCAGGTCTAAGGAGGTCATTCTGCCTCTCTATTCTGCCCTTGTAAGGCCCCATCTGGAGTACTGTGTATAGTTCTGGGCTCCTCACCTTAAAAAAGATGTGGACCTCTTGGAGCGGGTCCAGAGGAGGGCCACAAAGATGATCAAAGGACTGGAGGACCTCCCCTATGAGGACAGGCTGAAGAAATTGGGGTTGTTCAGCCTGGAGAAGAGAAGGCTTAGAGGGGACCTTATAGCGGCCTTTCAGTACCTGAAAGGGGATTATAGGGCAGAAGGAGAGAGACTTTTCTCCTTGTCTGATTGCAGCAGGACACGGGGGAATGGCTACGAGCTGAAGGAGGAGAGGTTTAGGCTGGAGATTAGAAGGGGGTTCTTTACCCAAAGGGTGGTGAGGCACTGGACCAGGTTGTCCAGAGAGGTTGTGGAGGCCCCATCCCTGGCAGTGTTTAAGGCCAGGCTGGATGTGGCCCTAGATGATCTGGTCTAGTGCATGTGGCGTCCCTGCCATGGCAGGGGGGTTGGAACTAGATGATCTTCAAGGTCCCTTCCAACCTCAGCCATTCTATGATTCTATGATCTTTATAACAAAAACCCCAAAACCTAATTGCATTGTGATTTGTTATTCCTCATATGAGAGATGCTCCAAATGTTTGTTTTATGAGCAAAAGATCCTGTAGCTGGGCCCAGTCATTTTATGAGTTTCTGTAGCTATCAACTAATACTGCTGGAAGAGTATACTCAGGACAGAATTGTCTTTTTCAGTGGTTTTTTCCATAATGTTATCTGACTAGGATCAAGTCAAGCTTGGTTTTGTGTTTAACAATTTTAATAAATACTGTATTAAAGAATGTCATGATGTTTGTTTTTAAAATATCTTAAAGTTTAAGTTAAAGTTCATTGTCTGTAGATACTTCTCTGGGTTGGTAGGGACCATTGCAATAGTGAACACATTACATCTGTCCGTCATCAAATTTTAAGTCTCCTCTTTGTCTACAAGGTACTTAAACTGCTTTCTCAAACACTGTACTTATGAATCAAAACAAATTGTATTTTTTCCTTCACATTTGCTCTGTAAGACCTTTCTTAACCCATGAGCATTTCTGGTTTATCTTGCATTCTCTGTCTTTGTAAATGCTGCGTAGGGAGTGCGGACACCGTACCTCCAGTTATCTGCAATGCAGGAAGGAGATTACACATTCCAGCTGACGGTCACAGACTCTGCGAGGCAGCGCTCCACAGCTGAGGTCACCCTCATCGTACAGCCTGGTAGGTCAACTGCAGGCACGTCTGGGTCCCTTGGGGGTGGGCCAGCCTGATGCCTGAGCATTGTCCTCAAATGCCTCATCAACCTGCACTGCACCGCTGAGATGGCAGTCTGAATGTCTGCTGTCCTTGTATCAAGGACTCTTCCACCTTCATTTTCTGTCAAAGGAAATAGTTAAAACAAGTATAGAATCATACAAAGTCCAGATGGAGATCCTGAGGGCTCACACTGATCTGATTATGGAAAACAACCTGCACAGAGACGTGTTTGAGTGTACTTCCAAAAGCTAAAATGTAATTTTTCAGTTTAATATCCTACAAGGTCTGTTTTGCAAAGCTTTTCAGAGTATCAGTCAGTGCTTTGTTCAGTTTTCTCATTGTTTTGCAGTTCTCCTTCAAGAATCCTTGTGTGTTGTGAATTCTCACTAGAATTGCATTGTACTTTCTAGGGAAAAGTGTCAAGCAAAGAATTTAAGCTGCATCTTTCACACATTTGTTTAGATTTGGGAGCTGAGTGATGAATGGGCCCAAATAGTCCAGGCACTGTGTGTTTGTTGGTTTGGGTTTTTTTAATGCCTCCCATGCCCTTTAGTGTTTGTCAGTTACTTCTGAAGGGCTTTCTCTGTCGATCTGAAGGTCTCAGCATTGCACCAGGGGGCAATTATTTCTTTTCCTGTTGTTGCTTATTGCACATCTTTTTGTAGATGACCCCTGTTGGGAAAACTTTACAGTGGGCATTTACTGCAGAGATAAGAACATGAATTGGAAGTACAGCATGTGGTAGTTCCTTTTAGTCCTGTTCTGATGTGGAACTACAAAAACGCTATTGCTGAAGTCAGGTCCAAGGGTAAATAAATATCCAGAGAAATGGTAGCATTACTGGTTTTACCATGCCAAAAAGCAGATGTTGAAAACAGAGTAATAGGTTATGCATTTATGTACTAAATCCTTGAAGGCTTTAAATTGACAGCAATTTAGTGGCATCGTGCTGACCTTGAGCTGCAGAAAACACAGACCAGTATCATCTTTGAGAGAAGAGAGCTATATTTGGAGTGTTGACTGTGCCTTCAGATACAGTTTGAAAAAAGAGAAGTACTTGCTGTGGGATTTGGCTTGTGGCAGTGCTGGTCTCTCCCACCTAGTATTTTCTGCTGGCTTGTGGGTGTCTGAGCCATTATATCAAATTTGTAATACAATATTTTGTGTAAATTTTTCCCTCTGTCAATCCTTGGCAGTGATTGCCTAGCAAATGTGATACACAAATATTTTTTTTACAGAAAATAACAGTCCTCCAAAAGCAGTGACTGGACCTGACAAGGAATTGACCTTCCCAGTAGAAAGTGCTACACTGGATGGAAGCAAAAGCCAAGATGACCAAGGCATTGTCTTCTATTATTGGGAAAATATCAGGTATCTAGAGATTTTACTAAACTTCAGTAAAATAGAGAACAAGTTGAAAGCAATTGGGTGCCAAGAGCCTCTTACACAACGTCACTGGGTGCTTTGAGAACTGCTTTGAGGAGCTTCCTGCTCAGGTGGTAATAGGGTAAGAGACAGGAGTTTTAAGTTCAACTTGGAAAGGCTTAGGCAATCTCTGCCTGTGTTTTGCATGTGTTATTTAGAGGCCTAGTGTTACAAAGTTAAGAGAAAGTGGCAGGAACTCCCGTGTCTGCTGTTACAAAGCAAGTTACAGGCTTGGGTATACTTCTGTAATGGAGAGTGTTTTCCCATCAGTGCTTCCAACTAGGGTTTCTCAGTCACTTGTTTGTTGAATAAGTAAATTGACAATCTGTTTAGCCTGAGCTTTCAATAGTAGGGGACTAAAGCACTATTGAACAATTGAAAATGTTTTACAAAAGTTTGTAATTGTGTTTTTATATGCAAAACTAATTGATCCTTAATAAAAGGACAAAGTATTAGTTCATGCAACTGTCATATGTATGGTACAGGAAGAGGTTTGCTGGCACCCCATACATATTGTAAGTAGCTCTAAGAGCAACAGTGTTTGTATGCTTCCATGAAGTAGCACAGCCAGAAGGTTGAACTACTGTGGTGCATTTTATGCTCTCCTAATAACTGGGTATGTGGTGCCTGAGTGCTTTGAATGCCTTGAAAAAATGGATTTATTAATTCTCTGAACTAAACTTATGTCTCATGTAGTGCTTTAACCATCAGTGCTTATAGTGGTGAACTCACAGCTTAAGGAACTACAATATACATATAGGCAAATGGCATGAATGATGATGCTGAAAGAACAATTTGGCTGGCTGAGCAGGATTATTTTTCTGAGATGTTTTGTTTCAGTGGACCAAGCTCTGTACAGATGGAAAATGGTGACAAAGCAATAGCAACTGTGACTGGGCTTCAGGTTGGCACCTATCGCTTCAGACTGACTGTGAAAGACCAACAGGGCTTGAGTAGTGCATCTGTGCTATCTATTACTGTGAAGGAAGGTAAGCCTGGTTGCTACTTTTTAGGATATGGTGGGTGCCATTTAATTCAGTCACTGGCAGAACATACAGGAAATTGGAACAGAAAGGGACAATGTATTTGTTGTCATATTACAAGGGTATTCAAGAAGAGTTACTGCTGTTTTGGAATAAGGTAGTATTGTGAGTGACTGGTAAAACTAACTTTGCTTACTGCATGCTTTTGTGAAGTGAAATATATGCAGAACTAGTTGCAATAAAAATGCTCTAAAATACTGGTTTTGACCATGATGTGCCTACTTCATTAAGAGGATGTCATTTGATTCTCCAAGATAAGCTTTTAGCAGAAAAACAGCTTTACTGTGAGTTTTAAGTAACATCCAAGAAGTGAGATCTCAGAGTATACCAATTTCCACTTACAAACTTAACCTAAAGAGACCTGTATTTATTTTGGGTTTTTTTGATACAGATAAGCAGTTGCTGTGGTTGTTTTTTATACTTTTTTTTTCCTCAGAATGCATGCTTTAGCAGAGGCTTTAGGATAATAATACCTATTACGCAAGATCATAGAATCATTTCGTTTGGGAAAGACCTTTAAGATCATCAAGACCAACCATTAACAGCTCTGCCAAGTCCAGCACTAAAACATGTATCTAACCACCACATCTACCTCTGAGGATGGTGACTCAGCCACTTCACTGGGCAGCCTGTTCAGTGCTTTACAACCCTTTCAGTGAAGAAATTTTTCCTAATATCCAATCTAAACCTCTGGTACAATGTGTGGCCATTTCCTCTTGTCCTAATGCTTGTTACTTGGGAAGAGACTGACACCCACCTCCTTCCAGGTATTCGCAGAGAGCAAGAAGGTTTTTCTGCAGGCTGAACAACCCCAGTCCCTCAGCCACTCTTCATAAGACCTGTTCTCTAGACCCTTCACCAACTTTCAGTTTTCATAGTTTTGACTGATGCATCCTCACGTTTCAGGTGATGATACTTCAACCATCTTTTGCTTCATGTTGTTCCTCAGGGAATACTTTAGCAATCTCCATGGGTCTATGCCTCCTTTTAAAGAAGGTAGAATAATACATTTCACATCTTGAGTCCAGAGCTTGGCCTTCTGATGCATACCTTGTTTTTTGAGAGGAGCAATGCATTCTGGCTCTGCAAGTATGGTACCTATACCATTTATGAAATGATAGTGGAGTTGCAATCTTAGCTGCTGACTTTCTTGAAAATGGTGCAACCTTGTTTCTTTTTCACTTGCTATAACTGCAGAACAAATGAATCTTGGAGAAGCAGCTAGACTCAGTTTTACCCATGTGCTTTGTTGGCTGAACTTTTTCAAAGCTTTTTAGGTGTTTAGTCAGAAACACATGGCAATGCCTTTGTCCACGTGTCTCATGATCTCATTCATGCCATGAAGTGTAGCCACAGTATGTACTGACTGCAGTCACAGATTCAATATTACACAAATTCAGTGCTCCAATAGCCAGATTTAATCAACTGGTTTATTTTGAAGGGTCAAGGATATCACTTTGTGCCATAGAACTCTGTTCTGCTCTAAAGAATAGAGTTACAGCCAATGCACTGAAGGTTTGCCCAAAATTGAATTATTTATGTCCAACCTAATGTTCAGACTCAGCCTCACAGCTTCCTGGAGCACTGTCTTACCAGTTCTGTCTGGTTTCTGGAAAGAGAATATGTTCATGATTCTTTGGAGTTTTCTGGCTGTACTCCCAATGCATGCCTTAATTTCACTGCTAGCAGTAAGCAAAAAGCATTTGGGAACTGGGTTTACTCTAACTTTTCTGATTACACTTTGCTTAAATACAGACTTTCTGAAGATGTAAGACCTTACACAAGCTTCTGTTTGGTAATAGGTAGTTCTCAAGAAGAGTCCAGCAAGATGTTCTCTCAGTGGGCTATGTTTCAAAGTAGGCAAATAATCTTTTTGCTTGACCAAGAACATACTGTGCTTAAGTTACTGTGAGGCTGTAAAAACAGTACCCAACAATGCTTTTTTGAAAAATATTTTGTGGATGGTATCTCTTATTGGTATTCTTTTCATGGTGCAGCTCTGCTTTTGTCAGGCTATAATAATCCCAGAGCCAATTCTGTACACCCACTTATCCTTTTCTCTGTACCTTTGACCCAAGGTTGTTTTTGTTAATGCCTGTAATCATCAGGTGAAGGATCACTGAGTGGTTGTACTGGCAATAGCATGTCACATTTTGCATGTTTTGAAAGCAAATCCTTCTCCTCCACTATTTTTATGGCTAGAAAACAACAGTCCACCCCGGGCACGTGCTGGTGGAAAGCATGTTCTAGTGCTTCCAAATAACTCTATTACCTTGGATGGCTCAAGGTCTGCTGATGACCAGGGGATTGTGTCGTATTTGTGGATTCGGGATGGTCAAAGCCCAGCAGCTGGGGTAAGTTTCTTGAAGGTTATAACAAGTCAAATTTGGTTCTTGTTATGCATGTAGCATCATTGCAGCAGGGCAAGCAGGTGCTATGCATAACATGCTGTGAGGCATGATGTCTCTTTCTGCTTTGTCTCCCCTGCTCTCTCTAATGCTTTGTTGTAAGGGGCCTGTGATATGTTCATTACAGCTGTGAAATATGTAGCTGAGTAAGGAGCTGTGGTGGCTGTGCTACTAAGCGTAGCAGCATGGACTTAGTTGGGAAAGATTCAAGACAGAAGAAAAGATTGTGTCTCTTAAAGAATAATTTGTGATAGTACCAAGCTAATGTGTTTGTGAGAAAAGTCATTGAAATCCAGATACTCCAAAGGAGGAAGTGTCTGAAAGAACAGGAATACCGGTATAGACCAAAGATTCATGTCTGGTATCAGATGAGGCAAAACTTGCAGTTTAAGATAAAAATGATGTTAGGTGCTAGATGTTTATATACCTTACCTAGCAGACTATCGTCATTAGGGCAGTGGACTCTGGTCTCCAAGTCAGGGTAGGCAGCTGAAGTACCTCATGATAAACTGAAGTTTATATATGAGGTACTAAAACTGTGATACTCTCTTTTCCCTATCCACAGAAAGTGTTGTGGACAGCTCTTTACAGTGAGGAAGAGAATGGCAAATCAGAAAGAACTGGGAAAGGAGAAGCAGCAAAATGATAGCATAGCTTCTAGAAGCAGTTCATAGGAGGGTATGAGAAGAACTGAAGAGGTTTAGTTTAAGAGATGATAGTTGGAAATACATGAACTCCAAGAAAAGGAAATAATTTGTTAGTTAAGAAAGCAGAACTAAGGGTACTGAAGTAAAATTGAAGAATAATAACGTAACTCTTAGATTTTCAAGCAGATGAGTGCTTCAGAATGTCTGCTGTTCTGTCTGGATTTTTTTTTAAATGAAAATATCTCTACTCTGCAGATATCCTCATGAACTGCCACTTCCAAATTTGCATTACTCTGCTATAAACTGTGGGTAGGTGGCATATGTCTCAAAAGCCAAAGCAAGATCTCACACTGTCATACCAGAAACTTAACTAGATAGTCACATCTGCAACTGTCTGTGAGACTATAATCATCCCATTACCTATTTTTTGCAGGATGTGATCCATGGCTCAGACCACGAGGCAGTTCTGCAGCTAACTAATCTGGTGGAGGGAACCTATACTTTTCACTTGAAAGTGACTGATGCTAAAGGAGACTCAGATATTGATTCAGCAACTGTTGAAGTGCGGCCTGGTATGACAATTAAAAGGTCATCGATACCTTGTTGAATACCTCATCTGTGTTCTTTTCACTTACTTTTTTCAGTGGTGACAAGAGTCTCTCAAAACACAAAGCAAACAGCTCTCCTACCTTCTTACTGGCCTCTTAATAGGCCTGTGTGTGTTAGAAGTCAGAATTCTTCAATAGCACACCATTGACTTACTGGAAGCATAAATAAAAAGCATACCTACTAGTTAATATTTTCATCAGGGTTTTGTTGCTTTCTCATCCATTGTAGTGTTTTGGTTTTCTGGTAGTTAATCAGTTTGGCTAATGGAAGGAGACAGGACTTGAGCATTAAGGTTAGGTACAAATGGTGCAGTTGTGTGTTTGATGGCTGAAAGTGTGTTTTTATGCTTGTTTTCCTCCTTTCATCTTGAACACAAAGCTTGAAGAATTTCAGAGGGTTTTTAATTGTGTTTTCATACATGTCCTCCTACACTCACATACTGACTTGTTTTCAAATGCAGGATAAGTGGCTGTGTGATAGAAGCATAATTTGAGGTTTCAGGAAATGAGTCTGAAATTTGGGGTCTGTCAGAGGTTTCTTGTTTGTCAGGCTCCTGGGCAATGATTTTATTTCTGTTCCTCGCTTTACTGTTGAATGTCATCAGAATAATTGGTTCAGGAATCTCATTGGATATCTGTAAAACTTGTTGTTTGCAAGGCAATCTAGAAGTTCAAGTATTATTTGGCAGAACCCTCAGTTCATGAAGGTAAACATATTTGATACTTCTCAAATTGAGCATCCTCATTTAGACTTGCTCCCAGAGTCTTCCGTGCTACCATACGAGTCCATCTCTGCCTCCCTTTTCCTGGCTGGTAGGCAGTAGTAAATAACTAGCAGAGAACATGTGAATTAAACTCACCTAGTGCTTACCTTAGGCCTTCAGATGGCAGCACTCAGGGGAACAGAAGTTGCTATTCTGGACAGAAGTTAGCACTGAACTGAAGTACCCACTGAAATGCTTTCTTTGAACCAATAAGCTGATTTGCTATCTTAGGATCTGCCAAGTCTGTTTCAGAGGGGATGAAAAAACACAGGCTAAGTACTTTTCCAAGAACACAAAAGAGTTGAGTTATAAGGGATGTGAGTTTTATACAGGAAAATACAGTATTAATAAATAGGTTTGAATACTGCATGTTGTTTTCAGTCGATACTGAAATGTTTGCCAGGCTCTGAAAGAATAGCATGTTGTTCTTCTGTCAGATCCCAAAAGGAGTGGTCTGGTGGAGCTGATTCTGCAAGTTGGGGTGGGACAGCTGAGTGAACAGCAGAAGGACACCCTGGTGAGACAGCTGGCTGTATTGCTGAATGTTTTGGATTCAGATATCAAAGTTCAGAAGATACAAGCATATTCAGATATAAGGTACAAAGATACCCTGCTGTGCCAGAAAGATTTGTGGTTTTCATTGACTTTTTCAGAGCTTGTAATTAGTTGCCAAATAAAATTTTTCTAAGATGACCAAAAAAAAAAAACCTGCTGTAGCTCTCAACAGTATATACTTTAAAACGTGAATTTCTTCTGCTGTGGTAGAAAATTAGTGAAGATCTCTGGAGGCTCAGAACTGATGTGTGTTGTTTGCAGAGAATTTCTAAATTTTTTGTATTTTTTTAATTTATTAATTTAAAGAAAGTACATGCATGTGTTTCAGTGTCTTTATTCCATACAATGCTGTTATTTTTCACAGAATCACAGAATGTTAGGAGTTGGAAGGGACCTCAAAAGATCATCTAGTCCAACCCCCCCACCAGAGCAGGATTCCCTAGGCCAGGTCACACAGAAGCGCGTCCAGACGGGTTTTGAATATCTCCAGAGAAGGAGACTCCACAACCTCTCTGGGCAGTCTGTTCCAGTGCTCTGTCACCCTCACTTGGGAAAACATTTTTTCTTATATTCACATGGAACCTCCTGTGCTTCAGCTTACAACCAATGCCCCTTGTCTTGTCACGGGGCTCCACTGAGAAGAGCCTGACCCCATCCTCCTGACACTCACCCTTCACATATTTATAAGCATAGATGAGGTCACCCCTTAGTCTCCTCTTCTCCAAGCTAAAGAGACCCAGCTCCCTCAGCCTTTCCTCATCAGGAAGATGTTCCAGCCCCTTCATCATCTTGGTGGCTCTGGGCTGGACTCTTTCAAGCAGCTCCCTACCCTTCTTCAACTGAGGGGCCCAGAACTGGACATAGTATTCCAGATGTGGCCTCTCCAGGGTAAAGGGAGAGAAGAACCTCTCTTGACCTGCTAACCACTTCCTTTCTAATACACCCCAGGATACTTTTGGCCCTCTTGACCGCAAGAGCAAATTGCTGGCTCATGGTCATCCTTCCATCTACGAGAGCCCCAGATCCCTTTCCTCTTCACTGCTTTTCCCCAAATGCTGGGTGAGGTGAGACAGACAGACAGTGAAGCAAGTGTTGTATTTCAAAATAAGGTTCCAGCTGTATCTGATCAAACATGTTATATTCCCCTTTTCTTCTACTTCCTCCCTAAGTTTTTGATATTCCAGGTATTTTATAAACATTTTCCTGGGTGACCAGTGCAAAAACCCATATATTTTTTTAGAGAAGAGTGCACAGTGTGTATTTCTGAGTGTGGTAATTTACTCTGAAGTAGGAATACCCATTCTACTTGGTACAGAGGGCTAGAGATGGCTGTGCATACCCAGGGAGACTACTCAGCATGATTGGTAGAACCTGTTCACATGAGTTAGCTTTAAATTACTTTTTAACTATTTAGTAATTTTTTTCATGCCTATTTATCTCTCAGGGAACCTCCTTAAAATTTAAAACCAGAGAGTTTGGGAAATCTGGCATTTATAGCTATGGTATTTTTAATTGCCGCTTCCAATTACTGCTTTTCAGATAAAGATGTTCCCTGAAGTGTCTGATACAGGATGAGATCAACACCACCCAACTTAAAAAGTGGTGGAAAGGAGCTCCAACATGAAGTTCGTGTGGCTCACTTGCTTCTGAGTTTTTCCTCTTAAATTCTGTTTCCTAGAGTTACTCAAACTGCTTCACATGCTTTGTGACAGGTTCTAGATAACAGTGATGAAAGGAAACGTATGCATCTCTTTAGAGTTGGGAAGACCAAGGAGAAAATCACATTTGCTTTTGTCCTCACCTTTCTTCTGTAAAACTGAGAATCAGAGAACTACTGATGCTCCTGGCTTAGAATGAAGTCCATGCCATCTGAGTGGAGTTGACTCATCCATGGACAAGAGTTCCCTAATCTTTATCAGTGGTGACATTTGCTTTCCAGAAACAAAAAACCAAAGGCTGTAAGCTGATTGCCTGACAGAACTGATTTTTGACAGCAGTCATGACCTTAGTTTTTCTTTTCGCAGCACTGCAGTTGTGTTCTATGTGCAGAGCGGTCACCCTTCCAAGGTGATCGAAGCATCAGACGTCTCACGAGCCCTGCATGTGCAGCTCTTGAAGGAGAAGGCTGACTTCCTGCTTTTCAAAGTTCTGCGGGTTGACACGGCTGGTATGTGTTTAGATTGTGCTTGCTCAGTCTTGGAGTTTTGCAGGCATTTGGCTAAGACAGCACCTGGAAAGAGTGTATGAAAGCCTTTGTCTGCCGTCTGGTGTCCGGGCTTGGGTGTATCTTTCCAAAATATGAATCTGAAGACAGTACTTAAAATGCTTATTCAGTTGTAGGCTGGTGGCAGTTACTTGTTCTCTTTTAAAAGACATCACCTGTAATAGCAGGCAAGACCGTATCTTAATCAGGTTTGCATCAGGAAGGCCTGGGGAATGAGGATAAAGATACCCCACTCATACCATCTTTTGTTGGAAGATGGACAAAACTTAATTCAGCCATAACATAGAATGCTTCATGTCTCTGGTTCCTTCAGGGTTTTTAACGTTCAGTAATAGGCTTGTAATGTATCTTGGTTTTGGCTGTCTCTATTGGACAAAATGTTTGGGGGGTCACTGTGTTGTAATTGAGTCTTCTGATATTTGTAATATAGACAGGCCACTGGGGTTTCTTACAATTAACTTTTCCCCAAAAAGATGCTTGAAGTTCTAAGCCTATTTTAAACTTTGCTAGTAATGTGTATGCTTCATGATACACAGATATTATAGTTGTGACTTTTCGGTAACTTAAAATTGGGACATAATCCAAATGCAAACAAAGTGAGCAAGCTCTGGCAATAAAATAGTCATTGATTCTGTAGTAAATTCTGTCTTGATTTACCTGTTAAATAGAGACTGTTGTTCTATTGTAAATATACTTGGATTACCAAAATGTGTAGATGTTACTTCAAAATGTGCATTAATGTTTTTTATTGACATAGCAAATCTGCTACTCTTATGTTTTAAAGGGAATAATTTTTTATTTTAGTCTGATGTGGTTCACTGGTAGGTACTACTATAAGTGCATGAGGTATGGAAATGTTGCAGCCTCAGATGCTTTAACTCAGTTTTGAAATGCTGAAATGCTCTAGTTTATTGGTATGTTTTCTAGTGTCTGAGAACACCAATATTCCTCAGTTCTCAGGTACTTTAGCAGTTCTTACAAATATGTCATAAAGAAAGGAGCAGATCTGAATTCCACTTCTTCAACTCCTCTTTATTTCTGGTTAGAATAAACTGTTCTTGACTTCCATACAATTTAAATATTGAATGCATGAGATATATTCTTAACTTTCTTTTCACAGCCAGCAGTCTGCTGAACTGTAAATCTGTGTAACACATAACATAGGAACATAACAAGGGAAAGGGAGATTTAAAAAATAACACAACGCTGTGAATTAGATTCTTTATCAACAGTCTAGTATCAGAGTAAGAGGATGTGTGACAAGTCCATTTACACAACTAACTCTGGTTTTGTTCTTAGCCTGTCTTTTAAAATGCTCTGGGCATGGACACTGTGACCCCATAACAAAGCGCTGTGTTTGCTACCAGCTGTGGATGGAAAACTTGATTCATCGTTATCTAAATGATGGAGAGAGTAATTGTGGTGAGTTTGGGTGTTGTGGGGTGTACTTCAAGAATAACTTGTCATCTTGTGAAACTGTTGATTGTTTGCTATTAAAATGGGGAGCACTTAGGAGTTAGATATTGAGGGGAGACTAGAAGTCTCTGTTTTCCAGCCCAGCAGTATCTTTGTACAAAGATATTGAATAACATCTTGAAATGTTGATGTCTTGACAAAGTTTTACATTTTTGAAAGTGTCATTATTTGAGGAAAAAAGCATGAAAACTTTGTCATGTGAGAGAGCTCTTGCAACAGTTCGGGGCCAAGTGGAAGGGTTGTTAAATAGCATGGCATTGCAAAGCTTTTGAATAGTGTTATCTGACTGTTACAAAGCTGACACAGAGGCAACGACATAGACTCTCTAAGTGGGTGGTTGATGCTTTTGTGCCAGAATTGTAATTTGACCTAAGGAAACTAAATACCAGTGTGCTGGACTGACCAGTATAGTCACCTTTAAAACCTCAGCTTTTCAGCATGATTAATTTCACTGTTGTTGGGGTTTTTTTCATTTTGCCTGTTGCACCTGGGAAATGCAGTTTAGGTTCAGCAACTTAATCTTGTTTACATTCTGTGACATGCCTAACATAACAGCTAAGCCCTCTCTACTTCAAATATTTAATAATTTAAATTTAATTAAAGTGGTCTTCTTAACTTTAAATAAGTTTAGCTCTTAGTTCTGTGCAAGCTTGGAGACATTTGTTAAGCAATGCATTAGTCTTCCAAGTAAATCTGTAGAAATTTATAAGGACCTTGCTACAAGCCCTTAAGTAACCATGGGCCATGTTTCTGTCCGTTAGTGAGCAAAGACTAATTGACCAAGCAGAATGGGACAGGTTTTAATCCTGAGTCTGGGACCTCCTGCAGCCCTGCTGTAATGCTGTGTTGTTCCACAGTGTAATAATGACACTGAAACAATGAGTATACACATGTTGGATTTCACATTATTACATATGGAAACCTCTAAGGTGACCTGCTCCAGCAGAAGTGCTCTGCAGCAGAGGATCATGCCCGGAGGGCTGTGGGAAGCTTTCCAAGATCAGCAAAACTGCAAAGCTAGCGCAGGAGAGAGGATGCCCAAGCCCCAGAGTGGGAAGTGCTCAGCCCCTGTGGAGCACAGATCTGACTCAGCATGGGCAGTGCTGGGGTGAAGGCAGCTAAACACCCACACAAATAATAGCAGCCCCTCAAAGCAATCAGGAGTGCAGCGAACACAGCGGCAAAGTGTGTTGTGTCAAGGTGTTGCACAGGCAGTTTGTGCAGGAAGAGTGCTGCTGTTGGAGAGACAACAGCAACACAGCAAGGCATTCCAGGAGGTTTCTGGAATGCATTGATGATAACTTCCTCCTCCAAGTGATAGAGGAGCCAACAAGGAGAGTTGCAATGCTAGACGTTGTTCTCACCAACAAGGAGGGGCTGTTGGGAATGTGAAGCTCAAGGGCAGCCTTAGCTGCTGTGCATGAAGTGGTAGAGTTCAAGATCCTCAGGGCAGTGAGGTGGGTGTGCAGGAAGCTCACTATCCTGGATTTCAGGAGGGCAGACATTAGCCTCTTCAGGGATATGCTTAGTAGAGAGCCATGGGATTCAGCCCTGGAGGGAAGAGGGGCTCAGGATAGCTGGTTAATATTCAAGGAGCAGCTCCTCCAAGCTTAGGAGTGTCGTGTCCCGAAAGGACATGTCTCCCAGAGGAGATCTGGCAGAATCACCAGATGGCCTGCATGGATGAACAGGGAGCTCCTGGACAAATTCAAGTACCAAAAGGAAGCTTACAGAGGGTGGAAGCAAGGACAGGTGGCCTGGGAGGAATACAGAGAAACTCTCCAAGCAGCCAGAGAACAAGTTAGAAAAGCCAAAGCCCTGGCAGAATTTAATCTGGCCAGGGACATCAATGGCAACAAGAAAAGCTTCTACAGGTATGTAGGTGGTAAAAGGAAGACTAAGGAAAATGTGGGCCCTCTTCAGAGAGAAATGGGAGACCGTGTTACCCAGGATATAGAGAAAGTTGAGGTACTCAATGACTTCTTTGCCTCAATTTTCGTGGCAAATGCTCCAGTCATACTGCCCAAGTCACAGAATGCAAAGGTAGGGACTGGGAGAATGAAGAGCCACCCACTGTAGGAGAAGATAAGGTTTGAGACCACCTAAGGAATCTGAAAGTGCACAAGCCTGTGGGACCTGATGAGATTCACCTGTGTGTCCTGAGGGAACTGGCAGATGGATGTTGCTAAGCCACTATCCATCCTATTTGGGAAGTTGTGGCGTTCAAGTGACATTCCTGCTGACAGGGAAAGGGGAAACATAGCCCCATTTTTAAAAGGGGAAAGAAGGAAGACTTGGGAAACTAGAGGCCAGTCAGTCTTACCTCTGTGCCTGGGAAGATTGTGGAGCAAATCCTCCTGGAAGCTATGCTAGGACACGTGGAAAATAAGGAAGTGATTGCAGACAGCTAGCATGGCTTCACTAAGGACAGATCGTGCCTCAGAAGTCTGGTGGCCTTCTGTGAGAAGATTACGGCATTGGTGGATAAGGGAAGAGCAACTGACTTCATCTGCCTGGACTTGTGTGAAGTACTTGACACTGTCCCACACAAGATCCTTGTCTCTAAATTGGAGAGACGTGGATTTGATGGATGGACCGCTCGGTAGATAAGTAATTGGCTCCATAGCTGGACTCGGAGTTGGAGTCAATGGCTCAATGTCTGAGTGGAAACTGATGACAAGTGGTGTCCCTCAGGGGTCAGCACTGGGCTCAGTGCTGTTTAACATCTTTGTCAGTGATGTGGATGTTGAGATCTAGTGCACCTCTGGCAAGTTTGCCGATGACACCAGATGGAGTGGTGCAGTTGACACACTGGAGGGAAGGGATGCTGTCTAGAGAGATCTTGACTGACTTGAGAGGTGGGCCCATGCAAACCTCATGAAGTTCAACGAGGCCAAGTGCAAGGTCCTGTAGCTGGGTGGGGGCCAATCCCAAGCACAGATACAGGCTTGGTGAGAAGTGGGTTGAGAGCAGCCCAGCAAGGAAGGACTTGAGGGTGTTAGTGAATGAAAATCTGAATATGAGCCAGTAATGTGCACTCGCAGCCCAGAAAGTCAATTGAATCCAAGCATCAAAACAAGTGTGGCCAGCAGGTTGAGGGAGGTGATTCTGTCTCTCTACTCTGCACTGCTGAAATCAGACCTGGAGTACTGTGTTCAGCCCTGGGGCCCACAGCATAAGACATACATGGACCTGTGTGAGCAAGTCTAGAGGAGGGCTGCAAAAATGATCAGAGGGCTGGAACACCTCCCCTGTGAAGAAAGGCTGAGAGAGTTGGGGTTGTTCAGCCTGGAGATGAGAAGCCTTCAGGGGGAACTTATAGCAGCCTTCCAGTACTTAAAGGGGGCCTACAGGAAAGCTGAGGAAGAACTCTTTATTAGGGACTGTAGTGGTAAGACAAGTTTTAAACTGAAAACAGCAATGTTTGGATTGGTTATCAGGAAGAAATTCTTTATGGTGAATGTGGTGAGACACTGGAAAAGGTTGCTAAGAGAAGCCCCCCTCCCCCACCCCATTAGTGTTAAAAACAGGTTGGATGAGGCTTTGAGCAACCTGATCTAGTGGAAGAAGTCCCTGCCCATGCATGGCAGGGGGAGTTGAAACTAGATGACTTTTAAGGTCCCTTCCAACTCAAACCATTCTATGATTCTATCATATCTCTTTGTATCCTCATATTTTGCTGGATTTACAAATGTAAGCATGCAGGTAGAAGGGTCTCTCTAACCACCTGCTCTTTCAAAGCACTTCTGATATGTCAGACCCAAAGTACAGCAATGTTCATTTCATTTAGAGAATGGCAGTGGAGGTGGTAACCATGCCTTCTTGACTTTTGCCACATATGCTTCAGGTATCTTGGAATGGTAGAAGGTATTGGAGTGGAAGAAAATTTTCAAGTGTGTGGTTTCAATCTGGAAGCCTAGGAATTTTTAGGGGTTCTTTTGAGAATATGAAAGTGCTAAGTTATCCTAAGTTCCTGTTCCTCTGGATTGGTGATTTTAATAGAGTTGTGTTTAAAATTACCTTACTGATACTACTTTACAAAACACTGTTTTATTTCTTTTTTTCAGAGTGGAGTATACTCTATGTGACTGTATCTGTTTTTATTTTGATTGTGGTCATGGTAGGACTTGCCTGGCTCTGCATCTGCTGCTGCAGAAGGTACCTTATTTGGGGTTTTTTGATGGGGTATGTGCAAAAACTGCAGGCAGCTGCCACATTTTAGTCCACTTCTTAGCACTAAACAACTGAAGTCTTCAGATCTCAGAGGAGCTTCCTGCAGCTATTTCTATATAGACACACTTTCATTGGAAAAAGGAGTATCCATTTGAGACTCCAAACTCTTCTGTATGTTGAAAAATTAAAAGCTGATATTAGGAGTGTCCTTCATATTAAGGGAGAATTCATGTTAAAATACTGAAAGGATGCTGCAGATCTTCATGGTGTCCTCCAGGTATTCCATGCTAAGAAGAGAGGCACACCCTGAAAGTCACTGACACAGGAGTGTTCTAGGCCATGGGAAGGGAGCTGGTCCCAATCTGGTGTCTCCCTCGGACAGGAGGGTTGGACATGTGGACTGCATCTGCCTGTCAGGCAAGGAGGACTCTTGTGATCTCAAGTCATGCAAACTTCTTGCTTCCTCTTTGTTGAAACAGTTTTGCCTGCTACTGTTATGTCATTTCCTTCTCTGCACCCCCCTTTAGTCTTTCCTAGTGAACTGATAAGAAATTCTCTTTCAGGTTACAAACCCCTGCAAGTACTGTCACTAGAGCAAGTGTTTTTGCTGCTGCTCAAAAAGCCCAGCAAACATACAGCTTGTTCAGGTGTTAGCAGAAATGAAATGCTGTCAAAGTCTATCTGGATTTTCAACTTTTTCTAGACTGTCTTTGCAGCGTGTAGAGGATGCTGGTTGAAATGTGTGGGAGTTGATACTGTTTTCCTTTTTATGGTTGAAGGAACAGTTCTGTTACTAGAAAGGTTTAAAAATAGTGTCCCACTTCACCCCCACAGTTGGGGTGAAGCCTCACAGGCTTGTGTGCATTTGATGTAGTTTAGCTGCTTCTGTCCTACTGAGGCTTGTGCCAGAGAGCGAGGGCTGGTTGATACAGGTACATGTAAAAATGAGGAGGGAAACCCTGCACCAGACAGAACAGCAAGAGATACCCTTTGCCTTGTGGAAACTACAGGAAGAAGATACACTATAGCCCAGGACTTGGCTGGAGTTTTGGAGGTTTTAAAGGCTTTGAGTTGCCAAATAAACTCCATTTTTTTAGATGGCTGTAGAGGGGAGGCCAAGGGGCTGACTGTTGCTGGAGTGTCAGCTGAGCAGTAGGTGGCTTCTTCAGTGTGAATTGGGTAATCTGGGTGGGAGCGCTTCTCTCTGGACGTTGCCAGAGTCAGTCCTTGCCTTGACAAAGGGCGTGTCCCACGCTCCCACTGCTCCCTCCAAAGTTATGAGAAAGAGGACTAGAAAAATGCCTGTGGTGTGACAGCATCTTCTAGGAGGTGCCCCCTTCGTTTCATGTGTGTGTGCCCTTATTTCTATCCTGAAATCCTTTGTTCTTTCCATCTTAATCCAAGACAGTTAGCTCCAGGGCTCTTGCTTCTTTATTAATGAGCAAAGGCTGCAAATAGCTGAAAGTTAACATAGAAGTGATGATATTTGTAGCATTGTGGAAGCAGATGCTGGGGAGGGATTTAAATGAAGAAAGAACAGGTGGGGATTTGCCTGCAGACTAAGTAGGGCTTGTCCCTGCATTTGTATGAGGGAGCCAGTCTCCATTTTTGTCTGGTCTTCTCTGTAAGCATAACCAGATGAACACCATTTAAATGCTCTCAATTAAAAACTAGTTCTTAGAAACATTTTACCTGGAAACAAATGGGTTGCCCAGAGAGGTTGTGGAAGCCCCATCCCTGGAAGTTTTTAAGACAAGGCTTGATGGGGCCCTGGGCAACCTGATCTACTGGATGGTGTCTCTGCTAGGCAGGGTGTTGGAACTAGGTGATCTTTAAGGTCCCTTCCAACTCTGACAATTCTGTGATTCTATGAATATAGGTCTATCTTTTGTCTAGTTACTATGTTGACATTGAACAAGCTGAACCCCTGTCGCCTAGGAAAGTAAGTCAATCTTTCTTGCTTTCTTCATCTTTATGTATTGGAGAGAAAATAAATTATACCCTCTGGCCCAGATTATACAGCTGCTTTATACAGGTATAAAGTGGAACAAGTGGAGGTCAGAAAGTACAGTGATGTTATGCATATATTGGGGTATGTTGCTGTGTGTATGAAAAGGGAGAGGGAGAGGATTTGTGTGTGCATGAGAACTAAATGTCTTTGTGGTAACTTTATTTTTAGCAGAAAGAGGACAAAGATAAGAAAGAAAACAAAATATACTATCCTAGATAACATAGATGAACAGGAGAGAATGGAGCTACAACCCAAATACGGTAAGCACTCTCTGTTTCAGCTGGGAATTCAGCCACCAAGCTTACAGTCAATATGTTTGGAAGAAGCTAGCCTACAAGTTTGGGAAAAGCAGAGGCAAGCATAGACAATTAAAATGGTTGGGGGAGAATCATTTCATTTCTTTCAACAGGCCTTGGAATCAGCCACTGCTCTGAGCTTCTACATTAATCTTAGTTTAGAACATCTGATCATTCCACAGTCTTCCTCCATGTAACCCCTTTTGCCCTGCACACGCTTTAATTTGGAGCTGTTAATGCTGTGCAGCAGTTCCCGGTTGATAAGAGCCCTGTTGAACATCAGTAGACCTCAGCTGCTACCCTCTGATCACATATATTTTGATTTACTTGAGTTTATTTTTAGCAGGGGAAATATTGGAATCCAAGGAAATAAAATCATGCTGAGTAATTGCTGTCCTAGAAAGACAGACAAAACATTTCTGTAGAAACCATGACCTTTCATTGCCACTTGTGTCACTGAGATAGTTGAGTAAACAGACCAACTTCCAGATTGAAGTTATTAAAATTACATTACCTATGGACTAAGATCATCTACTTGTTTCAAATTTAAACACATATATTCACATTTCAGAGACATAAACTGATGGGCCTGCAGTGAAATCAGAGCAGTATCTGCCCAACACTGTATCGTAGAACTGCTAGGCCATGTTTTATATTATTGGTGGCAGCGGTGCACACTGTTACGCTGGATCACAGAGAATCTTTTCACTTGCCTTTCACAGCAAAGGAGAGGCTGGGTTAGCTGTCACTAAAAGGTGAAACTTTTCTAATGCTCTTGTTTTACTTTTGTATTGTCAGGTATAAAACACAGAAGTACAGAACACAACTCCAGTCTGATGGTCTCCGAGTCAGAGTTCGACAGTGATCAAGACACTATCTTCAGCAGAGAAAAGCTTGAAAGAGAGAATCCTAAAACTCTCACAAATGGATCTATCAGAAATGGAGTTTCCTTCAACTACAGCTCTAAAGACAGATAACTGAGGGAGGGTAAAAGCACAGAACACGCTGGTCCAACACATCTGAAGCATCGGCCCAACTCTGTTTTCCCAGAACTGAAAGCTTCTTGAAATATGAAGTAATTGCAGATGGAAGGGTAAATTTCTAGCACCAAGGGGAAGGAAGGCAGAAGAATGGTCAGCTAACTTCTCTTGTCATTCTTGTAGGAACAAGGAAAAGCTCATCTTCTTGCACCTTCTGTGCTGAATGTTTGTCTGAACTTCAGAAGGCCTTTTTTCTGTATCACTGCTACAAAACTAGCCAGGGCTGTTACACCGCTACCAATGGTAACTACATGCATACAGATTCATGTCCTGTATGCTCCTGTCTGTGTCTCAGAGGAGCAGTGTGATTACAATGCTGACCTAAAATGGTAAAAGCCAGTATAGGTGAATTCCCTTGCAACTACAGAGAGCAGTGTGTGACTGCAGGCACCATCTTCATTTTCATTTTAGATTGAGAACACAGAGAGCATTTTTAGTGCATTGTATTTGTCTGATTGTGCTTTGTCACTTTTTTTGTACAGTAGTGCTCATGAGATAGAAATGTCTGTTTTCAAAGGAAGTTAACACTTAGCAGTTGTACTGAATCAGCTGTAATGTGATACATCTGTATTCTTGCAGTGTTCCCTGTACTTACATAGGAAGTATGGTACCTGCAGGGAAGTCTAGCTTTAGGTTGATGCTGTAATGATAAAGGTGCTTTGGCTTACTGGGCTCTGCCATGTCCAGCCAGGAAACAATAGCAGAGAGGCAGGAAGGACTTCAGAAGCATTTTGAGCATCCCGAGCAACCTTTTGCTTAGAGAACACTTTTGAGGAGCTCTGGACCTTCTAAGAGTGAACCCTCAGCTGAGATGAGGTTTCATCTGTCAGCCTCAGTGCTCAGTTAAAGGATGTGCCAGGTATTTGTGTAGTGCAGCACGTGTGGCAAAATACTCTATGTGGATCAGGAGGTTCAACACATACATTCATTGTCATGGGAACTGGTACTGAGGAAGGTCTTAGCTTCGAAGTTAGATTGTTTTACTTTTTCCTCTGTGGCTATTCAGTGCTAGATGTGTTGACCTAAAGAGATCCCGTTTAGATGTTTGGGAAGCGTAGGTCTTTTGGCGTGGTGATGTTCTTGGTCACAATCTGAAGAATTCCTTTAGAGCATTCTTGTTAAGCTCTAAAGCCATGCCCCAAATAACAGTTCTTAAAATGCCAAACTGAAAATCTGGCTTTTATAAATAAGCCTCAGCTTGTGGGGGCATCTGTCATTAGTAGGGACAGACACGACATGCAGATAGCACCAGCAGGTAGCAATTTTATTAGTGACAACACTACTTTTATGCCTTTACAGAAAGGATAATGACCAATTACCTTCATACAGAAAGGGCACTGACCAATCAGTAACTAACACCTTCATACACAAAGTATACTGAGGAATTAGCAGGTGACACTTACATGTACAAATTATACTGACCAATTAAGAAGCAACACTTAATAGGTAAAACCAACTACCATAAATGGGATAAAAACAGTACACTACAAAGACATGTGAATGTGATAAGACTGATGCTGTGAGCTGTGGGAAGGTGGCATGCCAAGACTGTGGGCCTCTGTTTACCAGCTGCAAAGCTCCTGGTTAGCTGACTCCCACCTTCTCTCTCAGGCTACCTAACTTCTTCTTGTGAGAAACTGACCTTGGCCTTGTCCAGCCTCCCCTCTGTAGGAACCTAGCCCCTGCAGCCCACAATAGCACACCACAGGCATCTGTATCACTGGTACTGTCTGGCCATGATGTCAGCCTCCCCTGGAAGTCTTTTACTGACGTGCTGCAGTCTTCGGCTGAGCTGAAGGAATGATGTGTTCTGATGCAGAAAACATTCCCCTGGGAGCATTTCAGAATTTTAGACAGGGGGTTTAAGCTTTTTGAGTTTTTTGTGTGGTTGGGTTTTTTTGTTTGTTGTTGGTTTTTTAAGTCTAGTGGTGGAAAATCCAGAAAAGGGTGGAGCAATAGAGAGATCAAAGGGAGCAGGTGAGAAGGGTAAGGAAGGAGGATCATAGCCCACATACATCATGAGGAATAATTGGGTGGAGGATTTTGGGGCATTCTCTATCCTTTTGTAGAAGTCTGACACAGAATAGTTGGGTTGAACACTATGGCTTCTGTGCTTCTCTTGTTAATGGAGTTGGGTAAAAGTTGGCAGAACTGTCTAGGTTGAAAGGAATCAGTAATCAAAGCTTGGGCATTGTGGCGTGCTCACAGCTGGTTTCATACCTTTGATTCTCAAATGCAGCTAGCAGCAGCCCCTAAGGCTACTAATGTTGCACAGAGGAGCATTTGTCTGGTGCCTAGCCCTTCATTTCCCTCAGAGAACTGATTGTGGCTGCTGGAGTCATTGTGGTGGGGAGAAACTGTGAAGAGCTAAAAATGACTAATGCAGCTGTTTTCCATGTTTTTCCATATCCACCAGCAAGATGCAGTATAAATTGTATAATTTGCTCTCTTCAGAAGCTTAAGTTTTAACTTTGTATGGGGGTTTTAGGCTATTTATTTAAACAAATCTATTTATCTCACCCTTCCCCTTCTTGAGTGTGTGTATATATACGTATATTTTTAAATAACTTGGTCAATAAAAGCAAGATCAGCTTTTGATGTCTTTAAATTTCTGCTCCATGTTAACATAGTAATGCAATGTTCACTTTAAATCATTCCAGAAGAATGTCAAGGCCCTCTCAAAATACTGTTTGGGGCTTTTTTCCCTTTTTAGATCAAAGTGTTGATTTTAATCCATACTGTACAAATTCCCAAATTCTACAAATTGTACAAATTCTAGCAGGAATTATGCTCTTACAAAACAAACTTTGTTTGGAGGGGTTTTGGGGCTTGTCTCTGTGGCAGCTACAACTCTTGTGTGGGCCACACTGCCAATAATGCTTCTGCTAAATACTGTATCCAGTGTGCCTTTTTCCGTAAACTTATCTCTTAGGACATCTCCCTTCAGTTCTGTGTAGTCAGTCACTTGTGTATTTGGGGTTTATTTTACATTTTTAAAGCTGGAGCTGGAGCCTAGGAGGATATTCTTTCAAGGAATTAAAATTCAGGCCATCTTTAAAAAAAAAAAACAAAACAAACAAAAACAAACAAACAAACAAGAAGACAGACAAAAAGACACACAAAAAGACAAAACCAAACAAACCACCACCACCAAAAAACAAAAGACTGATTCTCTAGTAAAACAACTACAGGAGTGATAAGCCTTCTCTCAATGCTGCAGAATTCCCAGGGCTATCCTCCCTCCACCCCCTCCCACTGTGGACTCAGATCTTGCTCATGCACCATGAGAATGTATGCATGATTCAGCAAAGTATTTCTCACTCTAACAACTAAGAAACATTAGACCAGTTTCTTACTGCATAAGGCTCAAGCAAGTGGATGTTGCTGACTGAATTCTGTTCTCTAGATGATGCTGTTGACATCTTTGTTGGTAACAATATTTTAATTAAATTTTGAAAGTTGAATATGGCTTAAATTTTTGAGCTGTTTACAACTGTACTAGTTTGATTCTACCACCTCCTTGGAAGTCATTCCTCTTACGTGAGATCAGTCTTGCTAATAAGATGAAACTTGCACAGAAGTTGAAAATAGTTTCTGGCTTTGTGAATTTGTGATACCACATTTGTGGGACTTTGCCAAGCATGGTTTTGTCAGGAATTTAGGGGAGGCTATACCAAGCCTTGTATCTTTTTTCAATATAATTTTTATTTCTAGAACTGTCGCTTTCTTATGGAATGTCAGGTCATACCTAGGATGAAAGAGTTGGAAAACTAGCTCTTAAGGTGGAAACACAATGATAGAATTCTGATGTTAGCCTTCTGGTTTCATTTGTGATTGGTTTGAAGCAGGTTCTCAGTCCTCACACTTCCACACACTTTTATATAACAGAAAGAGTCCTGGCAGCTTCTTTGTGAAGTAGGGATGGGGATATTCCCAAGTCTTACTTGCACTGAAAAGCAGAGAAGACCAGATACAGCTTGCCATGTATGGCTCAGAGTCCACTGAAACTGAAGAATAAATTCAGTTTTGCACTGGTAAGATACTTCCTCTCTTTGAAGGCAGATAGTGTTGATATTTAGAGTGCCTCATAGCCCTCTTGAAAGCACTAGATTTTCATTTGCATCTTGTTTTAACATTTATACATGCTGATGCATTCACAAGCAGAGATTGCCCAGCTATGTAAAAAGACTGCTTTTGTTTGCAATTTTAAGTAAGCAGTATATTTTGGAAAATACACTGAGGCATTAAACAGGTTCAGTCCTCAGCTCCAGTACTCAACACAGTGTGTAGGCAGTATGAAACTGACACTACAAACAGGTCATCAGCCTGTGTTTTTAATTGTCTTAACCAAAATGCTACTGCAGTACAAAATAAAGCTTTACCTTGGCAAATCTGCTGAGAGGTACATCCAAATTCTCTGTCCTGTGGTTCAACCTTTCATGTTAACTGAGTAGATTGCTGAGAAATTCAAGCAAAATGTGAATGCTCTAATTGCAGAGGATTGTTTATTCAGGGAAGGGGGACAAAAGGCTTATTCTTGTTTCATGTGCAAGTACATGCAATTGAAACTGTATCCTTTTAGGCAAGTAGTCCTAGAAGTCTCCCTCTGACCGATGCATCAGATACAGGTACTGTTCAAGTATCTGGTTTGTGCTATCAGCTGTTTGCTTGCATGATGCTAATTTTCCTTTCCTTTGTCTTGGTCTCTTGTGGGTAAACAGAAGTTTGCACACATGCAAGGAGCCTAAGTGTCTGAGCTTAGGAGACAGTAAGCAGGTGCATGTGTTCTTTATGCTGAACTTAAACTTCCCTTGGACTGTTCTGATGATCTTGAATTAACTGAGGTCTTTAAGCAAATTTCCTATTCCTGTTTTAAGCCTCAAGTGAAACTAATTTTGCCCCTCAATATACTGATAATGGGCTGTAGCCAGCTAGACCTTTGGAATGGTAGTAATAAAATGGCAGCTAGTTTAATCTTCTGAGCCTTTTATGTGAGGTTTGTGAGGAGTAAACATTCCTCTAGAAGAGAAATGGGTGAATTAGAGAAAGGAGAAAGATGATTTAGTTTTTTCATGCCTGCTGTGGATTATTGATCCCTAACTAGAATACAAAACTCATACTTTCTGCAGCAAAGGAGAACCCATTTCACATGCCTTTTTGGTCCTGAACTCCAAGGCAATGGAAGAAACCTTAAAACTTAGAATTTTAAAAAAAGAGGGAGAAAAGACAAGTAACTTTTTTCTTTTGCGCAGGCTACTATTTGAGTGCAGGTGAGCAACACATCAGTTGTCTTTGTATGGGAGCACTTCTCCCTGTGAGCGGATGGGTGAGGTATTACAGAATTTGTTTTAGGAATCTGTCTCTAGAAAATACTCATTTATTGCACATAATAATGCATTGTAACTGGAAGCATTTCTGAGCTGAAATTACTACACTTATGTAACTACTAATAAAGTTTCATCTTTCCTTCTGGGAACTCTTTTAGCTGTGGTATTCTGTACTGGACTGAACGCTTAGGTCAGGCTGAGAGATATGTTGTATACCATCGCTCATGTCTGTACTCAAACATAAATGCAATGTATCCCTTCCCTTCCTACTGACAAAACTTTTTTCCTGAGAGGTAACATAATTCAGTACATTAGAGAGCAGGAAAAAAACAAATTTGCAGTTCACATTAAGTTTTCATGTGGTGCTTGTCTTTACTTGGTTTAATTGGCTACGTGTAAATATTCACCAGCTGTCAGGCCAAGTGTGGTGATTTCACAAGTTTTGTGGCTTGTTCTATAGCAAATCCATTAGTTGAATGTTTGTAAATGCAATGGCTGTTTTGCAGTAATCAGAGATACTAGTGTTTAATATAACCCCAAATACTGATTTTAGCTGGGGCTAGATTATGCTTCCTCTTTTTGGAACTGGAAAGAAAAATCCATGCATCAGTGTGCGTGAAGTTTGTACTATGTCATGATAATAAAAGGTACTGACATACAAGTGTCTTTCTGTAAGGAAAAAGTATACACTATAACGGCAACTTTATAAGTGTATTTGGATAAATAGTGCCGCAATCTACGTGGTTCCTCTTACTTTCATACTCGCCTCCTACAAGAGAATCCTAGCTTCTGAACGAGCTGATAAGATACATTGTCCCTTATTGAAGAACAAAATCTGCTTAGTTGTTACT
Source organism: Galbula dea (assembly GCA_013399015.1). Lineage (NCBI taxonomy): Eukaryota > Metazoa > Chordata > Aves > Piciformes > Galbulidae > Galbula > Galbula dea. The sequence goes on from VWZX01000672.1 coordinate 71,715, forward strand.
GCATTGTATGTTTTGGTAGTAGGGTAGCCTCCTCTCTCCCCGTTGGGTAAGCTGATGCAAGCCTCTAGACCTGTGCACACAAGATAATCAGTAGTGATTCCTGAACAATTTAAGCCAATTGTGCTAAAGTAGCTTCAGCATTTACTGGATAAATTGAATAAATCACTGACTTCTCATGTCTTGGAAGGTCTTAGGCAGAGAGTTTTGACATTGAAGACACTTTAAACAAATGCTAAAATTTAACTTAGAGCTTCTGAACACCATAATTAAACCACCTCCTTTGAAATAGCTCAACACTTCCAAGCAGTAGGCTAGCATAAAGGACACGACCAGTTACACTTGGACTCTGCCAGTTACAGTGAGACAGTTACTTCAATGCGAAGTTGAAGTATGGAGTTTCTTTTACTTGCAGTTCTGCCCAAATCCCAACTTGTGCTTGCTTGATTTAGAACAGTAAAAACTACTTTACTCTGTGCAAACCATTTAAAGTGCTGCTTGTTTTGTGACTTAAACCTTGAAAGCACAATTAATCATAAAAGCATAAAATGCATCTAAAAACACCAGTGTCTGGGAAAGGCACAGGCTGTAGAACACTAGTCTGCTTAAATGTTTCCTTGATCCAGGTGATGAGATAATGAATCTGGCAGCTACTGTAAACAAAATTAAGTACTAGATACTGGTCAGGCTTGACATACTTCTTGGAAAGACTCACTGTCTTCACTGTTATTAGATCAGTGTTACCAGCATCAAGAACATCCTGCACTTATTCTCAGCACCCAAAGTAATTTTGCGAGCTTAGCATACCAAGGACAACCATTGCCTAGAGTGACTTACCAAAAAAGCTCATGTGCTCTATTTGGACATAATTTCTGCCCATTTAGGCTAAAACTGTTAATACCTAGTAGACCAGGTAAACATAGTTTCTTAAGAGCTTATTACACAGAACAGGCACCAAGGGTCAAACAGTGGCTGTTTAAAGTGCAACATAAAATAAAATGGGAAATTGGCCATGCCTACATCATGTTGGAAATTGGAAGACAGTGTCTGACGTTTCAGAACTATTAAGTTTGTCAATTCAACACTGAAGAAGGCAATAAACCACAAAATCCAGTGTGTTCCCAGAAGTTATTTATTAATTGAAAACATTTTTCTGTCAGTTTTAACATCCAGAAATTGCTAATCTATCACAACTGCAATCAACATGACTGAAGTGTATGAATTCAAGTATTTTTGTTGTTGAAGAATCACAGTCTTTTTTATGAAGAGAACTTTAAGATTATTCTGTGCTTAATTGATGTAGACCTTACTGACACAAGGATACTATGCTGTAATCCAACCACAATCCAATCCAGACAAAGGTATGTTTAAAGTTTATTTCAGAACTTATCCTTATGGTTTGTGCTTGTTATTGGGCATAGTAAAAGTTATTATTTGTGAGGGAAAAGTAAACATTTACTCATTAATTTCAATAGTGCTATTCTCAGAACTAAGACGTCAAGATTTTAAATGCACCAGTGCATCACAATCAGTAACTTCTCAGTGAACAGAGCAGTGGGTAAAAGAATTATCCTTCTCCTACACTGCCCCAAGTACACCCACATTCAAGACATACAGCAGTAAATGAGATAGCTTTAATTCTGACCTTGTACTGTACCTCACAGGCAGACATAGCTAAGTCTGCCATTTCAGTGGCAGATGTTCCACCTGTGTACAACAGCTGTAAGTGTGCCTGCATCACTGTATTGTGGTAGCTACGTACAAAGTTATGACCTTCTTCTACCTAGTTCCTCTTTCAAAAAAGAAAGAAACATGTATTGGCAGCCAAGGTTGGCAAAAGGCTTCCTCGTCCACAATACTATTCCCAAAATTCAGGCAGTCTGTGTGCTCAGTAGTATAAGCTTAAAGTTGGCTGTAAGGAAGTTTCTTTCAACTAGTGTAGAAATAGGCCATCCACTTTTTTTCCTGACAACAAGCACATATGCTGCAACTGATAACAGTATTAAGTCCTCATTGTCTTAAATGTGTAGGTTTGGTGCACTGGAAATCACTGGAAGGGCAGTAAGTGTCCTTCAACTGACCTTCAGTCAGCATGAGGCACATACACTCTACTGGCAGATAACCTACTCCAGACCCACCTGGTCTCAAGTGTTACACAAACAGAACCATAAAAAATACTTAGAAACAATAAGTAGCAGTCAATGCTACCTTATGTGCGCTTTAAAAACCCCTCGCTTCTGGCCTGCTTTCCCACCCACCCCCTTGCCCTGAATCTTGTCTTAGCCTGGTACCTCTTTGCCTCATTGGGTAAAATAGCTTTAAAACATCCTATTTCACAGGGTACATTCATTAGTGCACAGGAAGAACTCTTCTGTTGCCATCTTCTATTTGTTTTTAATAGTTAATGGGAAAAGCCCCACCAAATGAAGTAAACCAAGACTATAAAGTATTTATTCCCTTAGCCTCTGCAGTGCTTATTTATTTGCCAAATTAACACTGCACATTTTTTAAAGGGCTTCTTTTGACTGCCATTAAAATAATGTTTAAACAGCATTGTTTATTTAATATTAAGAAAACTTTACATCATCTTTTGAAGATGACAGAATAGTGAGGTGATGTGAAGTCTCACCTCCAATCACTTCTATTTAAATCTTTATTAGGTCACAAGTGAGCCAAGTTAAAAGTTTTTTAAACCATCCTCCCCAATGAACATTCATCTATATAACTACAAATCCAATCCAAGGCACAAAACCCATAGGAACAGAACCATGTATCTCCTCATGCTCCTTGGAGGTGGTAAGCAATGTTCCATTGAACACTGAGTGACAGTTACACCAGAGACTGTACTTCCTACCCAAGGAGAGTCACGTTCTTTTCACGGAAGGGAGTTTATCTATAGCATCATGTCATCACTTCTGCTTCCTTCACACAGCCTTTATAATGTTCCTTACAAATCTGCACGTTACTCCTGCAAGTAAGCCTCCCATCTTCCTCCTGCCACTCCCTAAGCCAGCAAATCCTTGTCCTGGACTGTCCTGTTCCCATGACTGCTGGGGCTCACAAAACAAGGGCCATATTTAATTCTAGGCGTGCAAGCTGTTAGGCACAAATTACAGCTCTTTGCTCAGAAGACCAAAGCTGAACAGGTAACAGCTCTGCAGCCAGCATTAACATGCACTTAAAAAGCTGTCTGTTCACCTGCATGGATGCCTAACAGCAGCTAAAAGCAATTCCTCACCTTTAATAAGAATCGTATTCTCCCACAATTAAAAAGACACACCTGCTTCTAAAAGGAGGCCACAGAATCACATTAGAAAATGTGAGGTTTTGCACAAAATTCTAAAGGGAGGCTGCCATCTCCAAAGCCTCCTATATCCACAATCAAAACACTAGAGGCAGAAGAAAATGGTGGTCCAGTTTCCCCTTGCCACAGGTTATGATCTGCTTTCATTATGCACAAGTCATGAAGTCCTCCCAGTTACACAGGGGCAATCAACGAATAACAAATGTACACTCTTCCCTGCTCCTTACAGAAAATTATGGATGTTGTGATCACACCGCTGAAAGACAATGTATAAATAAAGAACACATAAGAACATAAGGCAGCACAGAATACTACAAACACCTCTACACATACAGGACAGGGTTGTTTAAAGAAGGTAGAAGTTGCATTCGTACATACTTCTGGTTCAAGCAGCTTATAAAAACTACAGCACTTTCTTCCAAACTGTTGGGATTGTGATTTTTGAACAGTTTTATAAGCCTCCAAAGCAGACATATTTTATTTCTAAGTATTCATCGATGCCATATTTAGAACCTTCTCGCCCTAAGCCAGACTCTTTTACCCCACCGAAAGGACACTCCACTGAGGAGATTATGCCTTCATTAACACCAACCATTCCAACTTCCAGCTGTTCTGCAACTCTCCAGATCTGAGCTGGATCTTGGGAGTAGAAATACCCTGCCATGCAGACACAGAGATACAGGAATGAAAATTAAAATCAGGAAGAACAATGGCAGAAGACTCTGAACAAGAAGACTTGTTGACATTAAAAATTGTCACCCCATAACACTAACACTCATAAAACCACAGAAATACATCCAGCACAGAGCCACAAAGATGATGAAGGGGCTGGAACATCTTCCTGATGAGGAAAGGCTGAGGGAGCTGGGTCTCCTTAGCTTGGAGAAGAGGAGACTAAGGGGTGACCTCATCTATGCTTTTAAATATGTGAAGGGTGAGTGTTGGGAGGATGGGGTCAGGCTCTTCTCAGTGGAGCCCAGTGACAGGACAAGAGGCAATGGCTGTAAGCTGAAGCATAGGAGATTCCGTGTGAATACACGTAGAAATTTTTTCCCAGTTCAGGTGCCAGAGCGCTGGCACAGACTTCCCAGAGAGGTTGTGGAGTCTCCTTCTCTGGAGATATTCAAAACCCATCTGGACACACTTCTCTGTGACCTGGTCTAGGGAATCCTGCTGTAGCAGGGGTGTTGGACTAGATGATCTTTCAAGGTCCCTTCCAACTCCTAACATTCTGTTATTCTGTGATCTGACAGAGAGACCTACCTGCTAAACCCACATTAGCTGCATTTGCTATACCAATAGCTTCTTCTTCAGTCTCAAATCTGTCAACGTAAAGAGAAAAAATACAAGTGAGGCCTGGAATTCATCTACCATCTTACTGACTTACTGACAAGAAGCAGCCTTATTATCAGAAATTAATTGAAGATTCATTTTTTTCCCAAAGGTGTATTTTAAACATCTAATTTCATTTTCTCTTTGAAACATAGAGGAGTTTCTACCACTTCTCTTAATTTAAACTGTAGTTAAATAGTTCAGATTGCCTTTATACTAGATACTGGTAGCTAAAACATTTACTTCTCATGCATTAGCCCACCAATTTCCCCAACTGCTCAAGCACTCTCAACTATGAGAGATAACTGTGTTCTTCCATCACATCCAATTGCTCTGGATGGAGGCAGGGAAGCTTTCAAGGAGACAAGAGAGCTCTAAGCCATCTTCCATCAGCAAAACTCAGGACTGGCAAATCACACGACAAACTGCAAAGTCCCATTCCTATTTCATAGCACAAATGATGAAGTTGATGAAGGTTTCACTGCTACCTACCCTTGCTTAGCTGCTGATACAAATGAAAAGAAAATAATTTTCAAGAAGTTGCAGAGATGCTAAAATCAGGTCAGAAGAGAGAAACACATGAGCCACATTTCAAAAGTAAGTTTTCACATGTGCACCCCAGTCTTATTACAAGACTTGAGATCACATAAAATTATCTTTTGGCAAGTTGTCACTCAAATCTTACTTATTCAAAATAAACTTTCATTTTTTTAATTGTTATTTTTAATCTGGAAAGGAAATAATCTTACTTGATAACTGGTGCTAAGGGGCCAAATGTCTCCTCTTGGGTACAAAGCATTTTTGTTGTAACATTACTAAGTAATGTTGGCTCAAAGAAATTCTTCCCCAAGCTGTGTCGTTTCCCTCCAGTCACAATAGATGCTCCTTGAGAAACTGCATCATTAATGTGTCTCTCCACCTCAAGTATGCAAAATAAAAATCTCAAAGTCAGCATTTAGCCATTAACAATAGCTTATTTTCCACTAAAGAAATAATACTCTCTCATATTAAAGAGAAGATTTTGAAGAGAATTTTACACTTTGCAGAAGACCAGTTGCAGTATTATTTAAAATTTCTTTTGGATTTATTTCTGTTAGTCTGGCATAATTTCAGACAGATTAATTACAAGTCTGGCCCCAGTCTCACAGATACTAAAGATTCAGATTTTCTGTTGAAATGAAAAGATTACAGCTAACATGACACCTGATACCAGTGATCAAGCACTATGAAAACAAAAGTACATGACTTATTTAAAGAGAAAACTTTCAAGATGGTACTGGCAAGAACATTTTCCAGCCTCTACATCCAAATTCAATCTAATTCATCCAAAGACAAGAAAGTAATGAGAAAACTAAAGCAGCAGTCTCCACCTAGAATACCATCCTTTGAAATTACAGAAGGGCAGCTAAGTGACTGTGCTTGCTTATTTGTATATATAGATGCATATGGTATCCACAAACACACTGTACTTTTGTGATGCACAAAGGGAAGGCATAAAGGAAAGAAAGCAAAGCAATGTGTCCTTTGTCTCTCAAATAACTCTGAATACTTTCTTGTTCTATTATTTTATAAACAAAAAGAATCTGGCAGCATTAAAATATAATAGATTTGAAACCTAACTTGCAGGTAACAGCCATAATATCTTAGAAAGTATGAACCACATAATTTAATAATTTTTAAACTTAGGAAGGGTGAAATATTCTAGAAAATGTGACTAATGGCAATTAAAACAAAAAACCCTGAAGCCAGGAGTCATCTGAAACAGAAGACTCAATTGCCTGGAAGATTTAAAGTGAGTACAACATCCAGAGCTCTGGTATTTTTAACTTCATTGTTATTTTTCTGCTTAGCTTTTGCCAAACAGAGGCACTGTTCTTCAAAATAAGTTGTCATTCACAGTGCTTCAAAACTGCAGGATCACCACATAGCTCCCACAGTGTATCCAATTTCAGTAAATATTCCTGCATACAGTTAGGAAGTAATTGGGAGGAATCAGTTTCTCCTACAGGAGGAATCTCTTTCCCTTAATTAAAACCGGAATGATAGATTAACTGGCCACATCTGTTTGTCTATATCTATACATGGACTTGGGGGGACAAAACACACTTCCAGCCACACTACAAATACAAAACAGGCATGAAAAAAAGGAAATACAAATCTAATCTAAAGTTACTTTATCAAACATAAAGGGAAATTAAGATGTCAAAAATCAAATCTTTTATTTGTACCTTTTCCACTGCTTTTTCATTGATTAGTGGCCCTTGCGTAGTTTTAGCATCAAATCCACTTCCAACATGCAGTTCTCTCTCTATAGCTTTAGCAAACTTTTCCACAAATTTGTCATGGACTCCCTTTTGCACCAGGAAACGGTTTGTGCAAACACAGGTCTGAAAACAAACAGGAAAAGGAAAAACAAACAGTAGTTACATTGTATTTAATCTACATATTAATCCATTCTGGCCTTCATGCCATAGTATCACAGAATCATTACGGTTGGAAAGGACCCTCAAGATCACCTAGTCCAACCGATAGCCCTACATTACTCTTATCCCTAAATCATCCCCTGAAGAAACACATCTATGCTCTTCTTAAAAACCTCCAGGGACAGTGACTCCACCACCTCCCTGGGCAGCCTATTCCAACATCTCACCACTCTTTCAGTAAAGAAATTCTTCCTAATATCCAATCTAAACCTACCCTGGCTCAGCTTAAGCCCATTCCCTCTAGTCCTGTCACTAGTCACAGGGGAGAAGAGGCCAACACCCACCTCCCTAGAATGACCTTTCAAGTAGCTGAAGAGAGCAATAAGGTCTCCCCTCAGCCTCCTCTTCTCCAGGCTAAACAAGCCCAGCTCGCTAAGCCTCTCCTCATAAGGCCTGTTTACCAGACCCCTGACTAGCTTAGTTGCCCTTCTCTGGACCTTCTCTAGTAGCTCAATGTCCTTCCTATACTGTGGTGCCCAAAACTGCACACAGTACTTGAGGTGTGGCCTCACCAGTGCTGAGTACAGTGGCAAGATCACCTCCCTGCTCCTGCTGGTCACACTATTCCTGAT
>VWZX01000672.1:79437-139592 GCA_013399015.1 Galbula dea
CCCTGAGGGACACCGCTCGTGACCGGCCGCCAACCAGACTTGACTGCATTGAGCACAACCCTCTGGACCTGGCCATCCAACCAATGTTTTATCTAGCCAAGCGTGTGCTCATCCAAGCCACGAGCAGCCAGCTTCTCTAGGAGAATGCTGTGGGAAACTGTGCCAAACGCCTTGCTAAAGTCAAGGTAGACAACATCCACAGCCCCTCCTTCATCTAATAAGCGAGTTACCCCATCATAGAAGGAGATCAGGTTAGTCAGACAGGACCTGCCTTTTGTGAAGCCATGCTGACTGGACCCGATCCCCTGGCTGCTCTGCAAGTGCTGCAGAAGTGTACTCAGGATGATCTGCTCCATCAGCTTTCCTGGCACAGAAGTCAGACTGACAGGCCTGTAATTTCCCGGATCATCCTTCCTTCCCTTCTTATACATATATCTGTATATCTATATATATATCTCAGATCACTACAGTGATCAGCAAGCTGTCTGCATGTCTGTGAAATATGTCATACTGCTAAAAGTTGCTTACACTGGGAAAAGTTTTTGTTGAGTTCTGTTAACTCTGATAAATGCATCAACCATCACCCAGAAGCTGAGAGAAATACTTTCTAATGAGCCTGCAGGATGCTGGACTGAGCAGCAGAACCTCCAACCACGCTTGGTGGTGTGGGGTCTTTTTTCTAACTCCTCCATTAACTGAGTTTGAGTTTGCTTTTCTCCTGGCATTTAAGTTCTTTTAGTGGCTTACTTATTTGTGTTACCGCTTTGCTCTGACTGCATCCTACTTTGATTGCTATGGTCTTTCAAAAGTAAGAGCTACTTTATCCTTCTATGCAGCCAGAGCTGCCTTATATGTTAGGTCCTGTCCAATCTGTGCCTGATCACATGGTGGTCCTTGTCAGCATTCCATTCTATTTTGTTTCCTTTCTTCCTTCAAAAGATTAGTCTTATGTTTTCTTCTGGGGTTATTCAATCAACATTTTCCAAACCAAATGACCTCCAAAACATGCAGCTTCTCCAAAGTAGTAGTTCATCAACTTCATGTTCTCATGAGGCTGGAACAGTCTCCATACTGCCTTGCTCAGATAACAGTTCTGGACAGTGATGCTTTTAATTTTTTTTTTTTAACTGTTAAGTAAAATACATTTGAAGCAATGTACACTTGAATCCTGTTTATCACTTTTCTAAAGCTACTCACTGTGGAAAAATCTAGCCATGAGTGTCTTAACAGATTTCAATCCCCTTGACTCCTGCTGGGTGCTATCAGAACACGGAGACTTGACTTGAACTCACAGTCTTACAGACAGAAACATTTACCATGTGACTTGAAACCACTATTTTAAGAAATGGCTAGGTACATGTTATAAAATAGAATCCTGAGAACTGAGGCAGGATGGTGTCTTTTCACAGCTCTAGCTCTCCAATGAGATATTGCTAACAAAGCGTGTGACAAAATGCCTTACCACTTCTCACACACTTGCAAGGGGTCCTAGTGAACATCTTCCAAATGGCATTACTGACTGCTCTGGATGTTGTGAAAGTACATGGGATTTTACAGCACTGTTACTCAGACTTGCTGGTAACTGGCTTGAGTGCCCAGAGTGACATGTGACTCCAGAATCCTTCTCCTCACAATGAAGTGTTCTGTGCTTTCCTTTCACATAAAATAGCTTATTACAGTTTAAACTATAGGTACAGCTTTTCACTTTCCAGGAACAAAAAAGGACAAAAAAGGTTACTCTCACCTGTCCTGAGTTTCTATACTTAGAAGCAAGGGCTCCTGCAACAGCACGGTCCACATTGGCGCTGTCAAACACTATAAAAGGAGCATGTCCTCCAAGCTCCATGGAAACTCGCTTCACAGTGCCAGCTGCATGTTTCAGCAGAATCTGTAGGCAACAAAGGAGACACAGAAATTTGTACCTCTACCACATGTGAACTTTGGAACCACAGATAAAAGGCAGTGAAAAACTAACTCTGGCAGGGAACTGATCTGCATATTTTCTATAATATTAGATGACCCATTTTCTCCGATGACAAAAACAAGGACTATTTTCCTTCATTAAAATCTTTAGAGCTTAAATTCTGGCCAGGAAATAATAAAAAGGATTGCTATCAACTTCAGGTCAGGCTTTTATTTATTAACATTGTCACTTCTGTTTGCTTGTTCTTTTCTTTTTGGGTAATAAAAAATCTTGACCACTCTTACAAAATTTTTCCAGGATTTGGTGGAATTTGGGATTAAGACTTCTCTTGATGTTTTCTTCATTCTGCATACAGCCATCCCACAGAATTTGTTCATCTTCTAGCCACACTCTGCAGGTTTAGTGACTACAGAGATGGTGACAAGATTGCTTACTGACTAAGGTTAACAGGAGATACTCAAGGGCCTCACTTCTCTAATACTTTCTCCCAGCTGCAGAAGCCATTCCTGAATAGTACCCCAGAAACTCAATTTCAGTATTCTCATTAGCATGTTGTCATGCTGTGATATGAAACAAGCCATCTTGTACAGAGCTGTTCACATTATGATTTAACAAAGGGCAGTTATCCAGCAGTTGCACAGGGGCATGTTTCTGTGAAGTACTGATACAGAAGTAGATAAGCAGTATCTCAAGAAGTGCACAATTGTTTGGACAATGTGCATACAGGATCCAGAAAAGAAGATTATTCTGTTTAAAGGCACACACTTTACCCCTACCTTTCCAGTATAACCACAGTAATAATATTAAAGGATATTCTGTGTGCTTACATACCTTTCCTGTTGCTGTAGAGCCAGTAAAAGATATTTTGGCTACCAATGGATCAGTGCACAAAACTTCCCCTACAGCTGGTGTCTGCTGTCTGGAACAAGGAACAACGTTATAAACTCCTGCTGGAATTCCAGCCTGGTTTGCAAGCTGCAACAAAAGAAACACAGAATTTGCATTAATAGTGCATTTTGTATGAGGAATAGTCACTTAATGTTTATTCTTTTGAAGTCTGTAAGTCAATGGAAGCCGTAAGTGCACAGTGCAATTACTAACAGATGCCACAGAGTCAAGAGAGGAGCTTTGCTCCACTTTAAGCTAGCTGTCATAAAGATGTTTTGTGTAGCTAAATGGCCAGGTCCTCTTTGAGGCTCTAGACCATATTACAGGCAACTTTCAAAGATTCTTACTAAACTAAAACTTCTGGATCAAGTCAGCCAGTTTGCCCGTTCTTCATGTATAAAGCTGGCCAGTTATCTTCAAACCCCACCTGACTCCCAATTTCAGCTTCAGTCCACTGCTAAAGCAAAGCTTGGCATAAAAGCTCACCTCCCCAAGAGCTAATGCTGATAAAGGAGTATCCTCTGCAGGTTTCACTACCACCGTACAGCCAGCTGCCAGAGCTGCAGCAACCTTCCGGGTAATCATAGCGCTGGGGAAATTCCACTAAGATGAGAACAAAAAGCACAATCAAACTTGGGAAAATCTTACCTCCTGTTTTTGCAGAAACAGCTACCACTTTCTGTAACAATGTGAAAACCTAAACAGACCTGCATGATGTGCTTTGTCCTCCGCAAACAGTACAAAGAAGCACTGCCAATTCAGGAAGAAGCAAGTACAAGGTAGAAAAGAAATTTCAAAGGGGTGTTTGCCAGGGTTGGAGGAGCCATAAGGCCACAGCCCCATGCTGGGGACTGAGCCAAAAACCTTCAAATTATTTGAAAAAATCAGCTAATGCTTACTGGGGTTATAATGGCTGCCACTCCTACTGGCTGCTTCAGCACCAGGATTCTTCTGTCTTTTCCAGATGCTGGAATGACATCACCATAAACCCGGCGAGCTTCCTCTGCAAACCACTCCAGAAATGAGGCAGAATACAAGATTTCACCTTGTGCTTCTTTCAGAGGCTTCCCCTTGGATTAAATCAGATTGAAGATACACTATAAGTGGCGGAGTGAAGCAGTAAAACCAAATGCAAGTAATTCCAGAGTTTCTGTTCTTTTCAGACTACTTAACAAAACTCCACAATGTACGCTGTGATGTCCAAAAAGGATTATATGATTGCAGCAGCAATACTTGTGTAGCTTCTATACACACTGTAGAGTCAACACTTTGTATGTTGTGCCTAAGACAAGCACCTGCAATAGCAAAGGTAGCATGTGTTTAATTACAAACTCTGCAGTTCGCTGCTATTCTGTTCATCTGAAGAAGATGCAAATCACAGCAAAACAGTTACAAATTTATGTAGGGACATTTGTTTTTGGGAGTATTACTCTGGACTCCCTCCGGGTCTGATCCTACGGACTGAATGAACATAAGCAGCTAAGAGACCACAGAAGTGCTGCTTATCTTCCAGCATGGTTTTATCCAATAGGATACCAGTCTGTGAGCTCCCAGGCTGCTCTGTGATGCAAACCAACACACTGAGGCAATCCTATTTGGAGACTTGCTTTAATAGTACTGCAATTTTTCTGAGTCAATGAAACTGATAAATAAACTGATAAAACACAAACATTTCTGCCATGAAGCCCATGGTTTAAGTTGATGTATGCTTTGCACAATATGCAGCACATTGTTTGGGAGGGGAGGATTGTCCTGTGCATAGATAGGAACTGGACTCACCAATTCTTGCAGGTCCCTTCCAACTCAGGACATCATATGATTCTATGATTTCCGCTGTATTGTTAGGTACTATTGTCATCAATATAACACCCTGCATGTATGTTGAGAAGAGCAGACTGAGGGGAGACCGAATAGCAGTTTATAACTTCGTCACCAGAGAGGGAGGGGTGGGTGCTGACCTCTTCTTTCTGGTGACCAGCGACAGGACGGGGGGGGGAACGGCATGAAACTGTGCCAGGGGAAATTCAGGTTGAATGTTAGAAAGAGCTTCTTTACCCAGAGAGTCGTGGAGCATTGGAACAGGCTCCCCAGGGAGGCTGTCATGGCACCAACTCTCATGGAGTTTAAGAAGCAATTGGGCATTGCACTTCAGAACACAGTGTGACCTTGGGGTTATCCTGTGCCTAAATAGGAGCTGAACTCAATGATCCTTGTGGTTCCCTTCCAGCTCAGGATATTCTGTGATTCCGTGATTCTATGGCAGAAAGAGAAATATTTGAAATGCTATCCACTGACCTCACAGAGCAACGTGAATACACAATGCATTCGATTTTTTTAAGTCATAAAAACCGATACGGTGGGTAACTGGTGAAATGTGTTTTGATGGCTGTCAGTTTTATTTGGTTTCAGTGTTAGCATCCGTGTGCTACCTTTCTCAACAAGCTGAATGCTAGCACAGGGCAGTACCCATACTCCAGGCTGCCGGCACCGCGCAGATCCTTGGCAGAGGCGGGCCCTGACGCCTTACTCACATTCTCGGCCGTTATGATCCTCGCCAGCTCGTCCTTGTTCTCCATCATCAGCTCGTACCATCTCCGGAGGCGCACGCTCCTCTCCTGGGAAGAGAGAAGGATGCCGTGTCCGCCGTCCCGAGGGAGAGCGCGGCGCCTCGGACGAGCTTCTCCAAGGGGAAAGCGAAGCCCCGTAAAGCCCCCGTGTGAACCCGCCACACGCCGCGGGAACGGGCGGCCCTCACCGGACCAGACCTCCCCATCCCGGCCGCCTCCCGTCCCGGGCGGCGCTAAGAGTCGCGACGGACCCGGGGCCCCTCACCGCACAGGCGGGCGCCATGTTCCGCGGCCGCTCACCTTGGCAGGGAGGCGGCCCCAGGCGGCGCCGGCTTCGTGCGCAGCCCGCACGGCCGCCCGCGCCTCGGCCGCCCCGCAGTCAGCCACCCGGCCCAGCTCTTCGCCGGTAGCCGGGTCCTGCACGGGGAAAACGGCGGGCGTCTCCACCCAGCGGCCGCCCACCAGGCCGCCCCGGCGCACCAGGGCGGCGGGCAGAACCCCGCTGCCTCGCCGCACCGCCGCCGGACCGGGGGGCAGTGGGGGTAGAAGGAGGAGGCGGCGTCGGCAGGTAGCTGCGGTTCGCCACGGAAGGAGACTCGCCATGGCAGCGCACCAGCGACAGGCTGCGGGGCCCGGGCCGAGCCCGCCCGCGCCGCCCCGAAGGAGGAGCTGCGCAGGGGCCGGGCCAGAAGCAGCCGAGAGGCACGGTGACGAGCGGGCATTAGGCGTCTCTTGGTCTGGCCTTGCAGGGCTAGGGGCGTATTTGTGAGGGGGAGTTTGATTCCCGCAGGTCCCATTCCCCAGCCCCGTCGGGAGCTGCCTCCGCAGGCAGAGAGAGGACTTGCCCTTGGTGGCTTATCTCCAGGGAGCACCGGCCTGCGCGGTGCTGTGGTCGCCCTGGGCCAGTGGCCCTCGCTCCAGCTGGCAGAGAATTACGCCAGGCTCCTGCCCGGTGCCACCATTTCGCTAGGGACCAGGGTGGCAGTGACGCATGTGTAAGACCTGCCCGCAGGCTGAGCGGTGCCTCGGCGTGGCAGCCAGACCAGGTTTGCATGGAGAAGGGCTAGGAGCCGCAGCGTGCCCAAGCTCTGCAGGAAGAAGCTCATAGCAGTATGTATGGCAATACTGTCATGATTTCCACCTGCATATCAATTGGGCTTTCATCCTGGATCATAAGACCCAAACGTGTGTGAGGTCCTATCTGCTAACCAAAGCTTGTGAATTTATATTGCCTACAACTTAGGAGCTAGTGTGTTTCTACTAATACGGCTTTGGCAATTGGCTTTATTTTTTTGTGAAATCTGGTATAAGTGTTGTAAGACAAGTGCGCTATGAATTGGATGAGCTGTGGGAAGATGCTCTTTGCTGTACGTTGTACGTTGACAAAGATTTCCCTGCTGCTGTGTGTGATGGTAATTACACTGCCCCAGCCCCAGAGATACTGCAGAATTCAAGAGGGGAGAACACCTACAAGTTATTTAATTTTTTATAAATTACTTTATTTGAGGTGAAAAAAAGCATTGGTATGAAATAGCCTTTCAATTACGGTGGTTGTTTACTTGCTGTGTCAGCAATATGTGTGAAAGAAAAAGCATGCTCCGTAGCCTACATTTCAAAGGTCACAGTGCTACTGCTTCAGGCTTCTGAAAATCACAGTTGGAGCCAGCATCATGGCTGGTTTGAAGGTTGGTTCTGTTTTGCTGATGATACTCTACCATTTCTGTCACAGATGTATCCCATGTGGAATTTCAACTCATGTTGAAATAGGTAAGATACATTCAGAATGAAATTTTGTGTCTTGAGTTGCATGGGTAGAGATGACAATTCAGATGCATAAGGAAAGCAAAGGGAGGAAATAAGGTTAAAGCAGTAAGCATCCTACATCATTAAAAAATCATTAATAACACACTGAATAGATGAGCAGTTTGGTTTAGAAGTTTGAAACTTTACTGTTTTTATAAGCAAAATGCTTGAATCGATTTGGTTGCATATTTTTTTCATCTTCTAACCAAAGGCATTATGTAACCAGACTGTTTGTGTCTGAGTTGCACAGACAGGGTTTGGTTTGGAAAAGGAAGAGTAATAATTTAGGCCGTTTATGGGGTTGTTATATTTAAACTAGAGAATAACAGATGCTATTTGTGGTATCTCTGTTTTCGAATCACCATGTGTTAATTTTGCCATGCCTTCATAAAATAGACAAAATACTGTAATGTGTTTGTATCTGGGACTTACAAAAATGTTGTGCTGTCTCTCTTTCTGGTAGGTTGCTGTCTGTAGCCTAAACAGCCTAGATTTGTAGAGAATGAAGGAGAGAAGAGAGTGAACATCAAAGTGGAGAAATAGTTCTGTTTTGAATTTCTTGTTTACATCTATTCTTTTAAAAATCTGGTCTCTGCTGTAGTTCTTGCAAAAACACTTAACAGTAGCATGAGGTTACTCTGAAATGTTTAGTCATTTGTCCTTCTGTTTCTGATTCTAAATTCGTTGCTCAAAGAGATGGTAAAGCATATGATGTGGTCTCTCTTCAGGTAACTTTCTTAAAGTACTGAATGCATGCAACTTCGAACAAGTTTAAGGCTGAGATTGCTCAGGGCATCCATTTGAGACTGGGAGTATCTCCCCTTACTGAGTGTTGTACCCTTGGTCAGCATCCTGCAACCATTTGCTTTTCCTAACAGTATGTCAAGAAGCCCATAGCAATCAGTGGAAGTCACACTGCCTGAGGTTAGGCAAAGATAGGAATCTTTGCCAGCTCAGGGCTCTAATTACTGAGTATGAGCTTCTGAAAACTTGAACTAACAGATTTGCCAGAATAGAGTGTATTTGCAAGAAATCTACAAAGAGAAACTTAGGGATCTGTCCCAGAGCAGTCATTTTTTTCTAATCAAGGAAGCATATTGCAGAATACCTGCAATGACATATTTTAAAGGTGTTGGTTGTCTGTGGAGTAGTGTGTACTCTGAACTATTGGGTCATAGTTTACAACAAATTTTGTCCATTTGTCTGAAGATGACATTAAACTGAGATCAGTTCTGATGCTGCTAAAATCAGTGCTTTTTTAATATGCAAATAAAAATCCATGATGATAAGACACTATAAGTTATTGCCAAATGCCAATACTGTTTTTTCCTATTCCAGAAAAACCACAACAAACTGTAGAAAGGAACTCCTCTGACTCAAAATCAGCACCAAGGTCTATCTGGGACAGACTTCTGAAAGTACTTTTAAAATGTTGAAAAGCTCTGCCTGTTCAGAATGTTGATCATGTCCAGTGTGCTTGGCAGAGCTGTGCTGTCCTACTTGCCAGGGCTTCTTGCCAAAGGCAGGTCTGAGTGGGGAGGTTCTTCCTGCTGTCAGGGGCTCCTATCAGACCCAAGGGTCTCTGTGGAACTCTGGGGATCCATCACAAAATTCATGGTAAAGGTGAACTTGTAGGACCTGGGCCCACATGAGTAATGAGAGAAATCTGAGGGAGATGTGAGGCAGAAAGAGCCTTAAAATGATAGACTTCTCAAAAAAACCCATTTTTAAAGTTCTGCCTGTTTTAGTGCAAGATTGATCCCTAAGGTATCTTAACAGATTTGTATAAGGATGGTTTAAATGGGTAAAATTCAAGGTGAAACAGCATTGAAACCCACACAGGTTTGTCTAGATCTTATTCCAGAATGAGAGTGGGGGGTTTTGTGCTGCGATTTATTTGATAAGAATAAAATTAAATTCAGCATATTCTGGGTTATCTGGATCAGTCTTAGCTGATAAATAGTTTCAAGTAAGAAGTAAAACTTCGTATGGGAAGGCAAGATGATAACCCATGCATGCAGTTTCAACTGAATAATTTTAGATGTGATGTTGAGGTATTTTTAGAGTAGTAGTAACAGATTATCACTGGGATCTAATGATAATTAGAAGGAGTCTTCATTTAGGAAAAATGGTGTCCATTTGTTCTCATTATGCTTGCTCAGTAAGTATTTTGGCAGTAAGAGTGTCTGCCTATTCAGTGAATAAATAGTACTATTTATGTTGCTGACTGTAGATTTTTGTGGTTTTCATACCTGTTAAAAATTAATCAAACTGTTAAACATCCACATTGATTCCTGAAGTACCTTTTTCAATGTTAAGGACAAAAGTGAAACTTAAATACAATTCAGTTGGGTCCTTTATAGCTAGAATGTTATGATCTGTTCTCCTTATGTGCTGGCGTCATCGTTTCAGCTCGATGTAGTTCAGTTCTGGACACAAGAGTTCCCTCTGCCTGCAATTTTGGCTGTGTTTGTCAGCTTGGGATCTGGGGATTAGAAAGTGATGATGAGACCTCAGTGCCCAGATATGCCACAGGAACAGCATTTCCTTATTAGCTCCCTAGGTGAGAAAACACTCCCTCTTACCTGTGCAGAATGTTTTTAGAAATCATGTTTCATGCACCTGTGCTGCTTGGCTTAGCTATGACAATGTGGTGTATTCTGGTGTTGATAATGCTTCTAATTAAACCCAGGCACCTATAAATCAATACTTCCATATGTTGTTTTTCAGCACATAGAGCTCTGGAATTTTTCATTAAGCATGAAGGGAATGTTAATTATAGACAGGTAGGAAGCATACTACTGCTTTATTGTGTACACCTTTCTTCTGAATGTTTTTCTGTCTGTCTTGTCTGGCTTTATTTTTCAATCTCAGTAATATGTGTGTAAATATTGTGCCTAGACTTTATTTTTAACTTTTTTGTTGAAAATATTTGACTTCTTCTGGATTCTGTTACAAATACATAGCAATTATAACATCCTCTCTGTGTGTGGTTTCTCCCATGTTTTCCCATCTTCTTAAGTCTTACTGTCTGTGAGCCGTTGCATTAGGACACTCAGTAGAGGGCTTTTGGAAAGGAGATTTAATAAACATAAGGACAGCAAAATGACACTTTGGACTTCAGTCCACCACATATATTATTTAACCAATTTCTGATTGGTGCAAATAGCTTTTTCTTTCATGAGCTGTATGCAGAGCACTGTAAGCATGTGGAGAGTTTTCATAAACAGATAAAGAAAACATAGATGTGTTTTATGTTTGAAACATTTTTAATATCCTTTAGGACAATTTAAAGACCATTTTATGTAACTTAATCTATTTGAATCATAGAATCATTTCAATTGGAAGAGACTTTTAAGATCATCAAGTCCAACTGTTAACCCAACATGACTTTTACCAAAGTAGGAGATGACTCAAGGGATGATTGACATTGTCCTCTGTAGATGGCTGTGCTGTGATTCAGAGGAT
The DNA here is from genome assembly GCA_013399015.1 of Galbula dea. Classification (NCBI taxonomy): domain Eukaryota; kingdom Metazoa; phylum Chordata; class Aves; order Piciformes; family Galbulidae; genus Galbula; species Galbula dea. Next base: position 90,088 of record VWZX01000672.1, read on the forward strand.
AGATGTTAGCAGCCCAGGCTTGATTCTAGTCCCAGAGAAGGAGGGCACCTGCAGAAGGCGACTTCACCAGCACCTAGTTTAGATCATACAAATACTTCTTTAAATGGTCTCTCAAATGGCAGTGTATATTAATCAGTTTAGTTTTGCTTACAAGGATTTTGCAGGGAGAGAAGGGGGAACATTGGGGGGTGATGATGACACTGAAATAACATATTTTACCAATAAAAAAAGCCTTGTATCTTGCTTATAAAAGATAATCATTATCTTATCAAAGATAGTAGTTGTATCTGGCTGAGTCTTTAAATTTTATCTTTGATATTGGCTGTAAACAGTGTTTTCATGCTCCACTATAGCAAAATAATTCCTTTTTTTCCCACATCCTTTTCCCAGTTATTACTAAACCACCAAGATGCATTTCAGGCTGGGAGCATTTATCCTGATGCCTTTTATCCACCAATCTGCAAAAGTGGTAAGAAAAGCGTTATAAATCCAGTAGAACAACTGTATTTTTACGTGCAAATCCTATAGAATTTAGTAGGGTTAAAAAGCAGTTATGTTCTAAGAAATTAAGTATGGCCACATATACCATCCTGCAAAAAACATCCACCATTTTATAGTGTTTTGAGCCTTTTTTGTAGAACTGTATAAGAAGATAATACATTTGAAAATGTTTTTAGAAAGTAACTCTTGGGTAAATTGAACTGTTTAATTTGTGGGGCAGTTTGATAGAAGGATGTTGATTGACTAAATTAGGTCAGTTTACTGAGTACTGTCTTGGGGAGAAATGACAGGACAAAATTATTTCTTTTCTGTGTCTGAGAGAAAGCCTGTAGCTAATTTCTATGTTAGAAGTATTAGTTTCTTTCAGATCAGTCACAAAGATGAATATAAAAAAACCCACAAACCCCACATAGTTTAGGACTTGCTTGGGGAGTGAGGTGTTACTAAAATCCCAGTTTAAAGACTTTCTTTTTCAGACTGCTGAAATTTACTGCCTCCTTTACATTTTACTGGTTCCTGTTTGAATTAATGTCAGTCTTAGTTTTGCTGCTTGCAGATCTAAAGACTGCACTGCAAAATTAGCACTCTGTTGCAGCATCAGTAAAAAATATATCCTGACTTGCAGGTGGTCCCTTGATTTTTCAGCTCTGGTAGGTCAGCTTTTGGTTGTAATCAGCTTCTCCAGCAACACTGAAGCTATAAAACAGCCAGCAAGGGCTTGCTCCAGTATATTTGGTAGTAAAGTGGTAAATCTAGATAGTGAGCAATGAATAAATGGGACAAAGCCTGTCCTAAGCCCATCTTAGCTGTCCAGGCAGGTACCAGAGACAAGGCAGTGATATATATAGTGAGGATATCTGGCCAATTGATTGTTGAGCTCTTACTCAAAGTCTAAAGTAGGGAGAGTGGTTTATTTCAGTTGGTCATGCAAATTCAGATCCATTACATTCAGAGTGTTCTTTGGATCTTTGTTTGGCTTCCCCATCCCTGGCCCAAAAAATCTTATGTCCTGCCTACCTTCTTCCCCCTTAGAGCTGCTTGGTCTCATCATGTCAGCATAACTTTGCCCTTAGCTTTATGTTGGTACACAGAAATTTTTAGGGGAGGTCACTGTTAGATCCTACATGATGTATTCTGCATAAATCTGATTAATAATTGATACTTCAAAGGAAAACCTGATTTTTCCTGCTTTCTTCTGCCCTTTTTCTGCTCCTGCACTGACTGTATCTTGGCAAGTTTGCCATTTTGTTGAAAATCATGATGATGATGATATAAGCCTCCTCTGCCCTATGGAAAATGGTAGCTGTCCCAGAGCATGGTATTTTGGTTTGGCTCCCATGCCCATCACCTTTTTCGCCATGAAATTTGATACATTTATTTAGTCAACAACTTCTCTGTCACTTCTCTTTATCCTCTCCACTTGGGAGGAGGTTTTTCATTGTATTGTACCTACTCACAGGTACAGAGAGAGGGAGCAAGCACAAAATTTTCAGCTGCTCCAAACTAAAATCATAGAAGGTAAATCGACTGTCTCTTTTGACAGTATAAATGATATAAAAAATATGACTCCTTTGGCTCTTCTCATATAAGTGGATTGCAAAATATATCATCTGGATGATATGAAATTGAATAAAAATTGGTTTTTTTAGTGCACAAACCTTTTTGTTACACCCTCCCCCAAATAAATCAAATATTGATATCATTTTATTGCAATAGGAATATTCCATGATGTGTCTGAAGACACTCACTGGTCACCATTTCTCAATGCAAGTATTCACTACATCAGAAGGAATTATCCTCAGCCTTGGGAAGACGTAAGAAAATTTCCCTAACTTTTGACTTGGCTTTCTGCTAGTTTCTTCACCTTCACTTGTTACTGAATTTCAGCCTTGAGAAAGTGTAAAAACAGTGCATGTTTTTAAATTAAAATCTCCACTGACATAGGAAAATTTGGACTTTTGTTTTCATCTTTACCAGACTAAACAGTCATGGTTTCCATATAAAATCTGTTGGTTATCTCCAGTGTGGTCGTGTGCTTATGATACATTGCCATAGGCCCAAACTTTAAAATGTGGTTGGTAGTCTTGTGTTATTGTCAGATCTGGTTGAGTGTTTACTACTTGAAAACCAGGAGTCTTTTAGAATTCTTGCTTGTGAAATCTTGGCCTCAGTCCTGATTTGCTCTGTTTATGGTATATGAGCTCCAGAGGAGGAGAGGAAAAATATATTGTCAAAAGTGAGAATGATTTTAAAGGCAATATTGTTTTCTTTTCTTACTGGAGAGTTTGCTGTTCTCTCTCTGCTCAGGAGAGTCACACAGGTGGAGCAGCATTAGAGAACATGCACTCTTTAAAACTGTCAAGGGTTGAGGCTGGGCTGACCACCAACCCAATAACAGATGCTTCCCCCTTACCCCCCTTGCCCTCCCCCACAGGAAGGGAAAGGGGATAAGGGAGAGACAGAGAGACTTGTGGATTGGAAAATAAAACTAGAACTACTTTAATAATAACAATAATGTTAAATGAAATATATACAAATATGTACAGAACCCAATACCGAACCCAAACCCCCCTGGATGGTAACTATGTCACCACTGATACTGTGGCAGTAGGCCTCAGCAGCAGATGAGTCCGGCTCAGGGGCTGGATCCTGGTACTGGATGCAGGAACTTAGGGATCACCGAAGCACAGGAAAACAATCCAGCAATCCAGGAGTCAGGAAAGGGAAATCTCACAAGGGAAATCAGGAATCAGAATCCCCCAAGAGAAATCCAACAAGGAAAGATCAAAGAAGGATCCGACAAAGAAAGATCCAAGGAAAAAATCATCATCTAAGGAAAAATCATCATCTAAGGAAAAATCATCATCTAGCAAGGGGGGGGACTGACCCCCAGCTTATATATCGAATATGACGTATATGGGATGGAATACTTTAGTTGGTCAGTTTAGGGTCATCTGCCCTGTCTGCTCCTCCCTGAAGGTGCAGCCTTTACCCTGCACCCCCCAACAGGAGACACAAGATTTAGCAGTGACCTTGCTCTGCATACCAATCCCTGGCAGTAAATCTAAACACTAGGCCTTATCACTGCTAGAAGCTGGCAGTGTCTGTAAAAACATGCTGCTAGTTTCAGAAAGTGCAGTTTCTTAGAGGAGCTTCAGCTAAAAAGTAAAATTACTGAACAGAATTAGTTCTGTTTTAACCCAAACCAGGACAAAAACCTAAAACAAATCTGCCTGCCTTTTGGCTGGCCATTGGTGATACTGATCTTGTGAACTGATACTGAATCTTGTGAACCTGGGGAAGTATAAATTTATCAAAAACTGTGACTCAGTTACAGATTTTTAAAAGGAACCGTAGGATCTTACAGTGATTCAATGCAGAGAATTCTTTCCTAGAGAAATGAAACTTCTGTTAGCGATAAATTTATTCTGTTTGTAGGAGTAGAATGAATAATTTCATACCTGGGCTTTAATCAAGTACTTTTACAGTGAACAACACTCACACAGGAATGTCTTTCTCTTCTCTGAGTGCCTGCGCAATACCCATGGTGGCAGAGGGGATTCAGTGCTTGGAAGTAGAAATGTTTGTTCCGAGTCCAGAAAAACACTGTAGTACAGGTCTAACTTGAAGTACACAAGTTGTCCTGAGATGAACTGTGTAATTTTACTGTCTTAAACTGAAGTGCTTAAAGCTTTTCAAGTCACAAAAAATTACTCCAGCATCAGGTGGTCAATACTTTGTGATGCTAAATTCTTGAATTGTAAGAGTTTCTCACCTTCATCCTTGTATAATGCACTTATGTAAAATGCTTACCTCTTCTTAAAGACAGGAGTAAAATTAATGACACTACTACAAGTGGTTTGTTGTTGTGTAGGCTACAGAGAAGCTGGTGGCTTTCATGTTTGGAATTGCCTCACATATGGTGGCAGATGTTGGCTGGCATAGCCTGGGCATTGACCAAGGATTTCTAAAGGCCATGGGAGAAGTAAGCCTGTGTTATTTTATTTATTGACATAACTGGATTTATTGGAATTCATAGCTTGGCTTTGGACTCTAGTGGGGAGGGAAGAGATAAGCTGGAGCCCTGTTTCAGGAAGATTTTCAGAGAGATGTACTGTCACAAACTCCATAAGAACAAAGTTGGTCAGGTTTGGGACCTGTCAACTTCAGGGCTGCTTGGACAATATGTTTCTGCTCATGTGTTTGTAAGGAAGGATGAATAAAATAAACACAGTTCTCTTGGTTTTCTCTTTTTCTAGATTGATTTTCATGGTTCATACTCAGAAGCTCACAGTGTTGGTGATTTTGGTAATGTTTCTGTTTGCTGATCATAGATCCTTCTCTTGGAATAACTAGTCCCCTTCAAAACGTCAGTGGGTGATTCTGGCTGTCCCCCTGTGCAATGCAGCAGTCAAGAATGAGTGATATGAACACTCTTCTCACTCTCCATCATAGCCTGCAAAGCCCTGCCATACCTGTCCTCATGCTCCATATTTCAGGAGATAGGATAGGGCATATGGACCCAAAACACAGGCATGCTAAAGTTTAAATGTAGTCATGGCTGTGATTTTAAATTTTACCTTATTCTTACTCTCTGGAAATAGAAAATATGCAGCATACTTTATAGTTGGAGGATCCACCACAGATAGCATAACCCTACATAGCTTCATCCATGCTGTTATCCATGACAGTTGCTTGACAGGCATGGTTTGGTGGACTTTGTGGTATTTTTTATTCTTCCATCCACAGGAGGAGATGTATTGAGTCAGTTTGAACTGGACTTCAGTTATCTGGTATCAAATTGGTAAGATAATGAGGTTACCTTCTATAATAATTATTTCTGCCTACTCTACATACTCACTGTGTTCTAACAAAATGCTGTCCTTCATGCTTCTTTTAAAAGAAACTCCAGCAGCTATTGGCATTTTTCTGAGTTTGGTATTCCTTGTAAGCATATTCACTGTTCCCTGACATGAAAACCTGGAAAGATTGAAGAAGAAAGACTTTTACATATAGGAACACAGCAAGAAAATTTATTTGTCTCTGAAGGGAATTATAAGCAATTATATAAAATAATCAGTGAAAAAGGTTTGCTGGAATGCCCTAGTTATTAGTTAAATAACTCGGTTAAATAAATCTCACTTAGATTTCCATTTAAAATTTTGGAAGTTGAGGATGTTTATGGCTATAGATGCTGTGGAATTCAGATTTTTAAAGCATAGAAAGAGGCAGCAGTTTTAGATGTCCACTTTTTTTTCTCACAGTTGTTAATGGAAAACCTCACATCTTTCTTTTTGTTTATAAAGTAGTCATTTGAGTGGTTTTGTTTAAGTACGAGGTAGTTCTTCTAGGTGTAGAAGCAGTGGGAAATATCTGTTTGGCTAGGAGTAGATATGGCACAGTGGAGAGCTGGAAGACATCCTCCAAGATTATGTGATCACCAAATCAGGGAACTAGTGTGGGGAGTGTGGAAATTCTACCAGCAGTAGGCATAGGGGAAAGGTTGAACATATTTCTGACTTTGAACCTGAACAAGAGGATAGTGTTCTGCAGGGTGTAACTGCACCTGCAGTCCTGGTCTTTCTGGCATTTGTAAATCTTCATTACCTTCTACAGTCTTCTGAAATTTAGAATGTTTTAAACCAGGCTATTATTACAGAAACTTTAATCTTTTATCAGGTGATATGGAAAATCTCTTGTTGTAATACCTTTGTCTTGTTTTTAGGTATGTACCTGCCAAAGATCTAGCAGCTATCTATAAGGAATTTTATGGAAGAGAGATCATAACTGAAAGCACGATTACTGATTGTACTTACCTTCTGTTTCTTGAACTGTAAGTTGAATAGCCTTTTCTGAGTTTTGGAAAGTGAAACATATATAAGAAAATTATGATAATCCTATTTGAAATGCCTTATGCATTGGGGCCAGCAATATAGACTCCCTAGTACACCCTCAAAATCATGAGACACCTGAGTTTTTTCGATGTCTAGAATTTTTTTAATGTCTAGAAATTTGGGCTGCTTAATGACTGTTAGATTCATTATTACATCACAGATTCAGAATTTTAACTCTTTAATGTCTTTAGTGTGTTTATGCCTATTTATTTGAGAGCAGTTGTGTCTTCAAGTGCCAGTGCATTGTGGCATGTTAGCAATATAATTTTCATGCACCAAAGGAGTAGTGTGCATGCCTAAATAAGTGGCTTACCTACACTTTATGTAGATCTTTCAAGTCCAAGAACAATTCAAAAGAGACTTCTTATGTCTGGCAATGTCTGCTTTTGAATATCCTGAACAGCCTAGCTGTATCTTCTATTTCAGTTCATTACCAATAGCAATGCAGCATTTACAGACACTGGAAATCCCTGCATATTAAGGGCAGCAATATATATCATTAATATCATTACTTCTTATGTTACAGCTTTAAAAATATATATTAATAACCAACGTGGAATTGTAGTGACTTGCATAGTGTTTACCATACAGAAGCCTTGAAAAGAACTCTTTAAATAATTAAATATTATTAAAGGAAGCAAATTTATTTCTGAAGATGTTTTTTTTTTTTTTTCCAGACATGGAGAAAGGCTTGCTGTTGCCAAGGTTGGTTTTCTGTTTTCTTTACAAAAATGAACCTGTAGCATGAAGACAATGTAATCTAGTTGACTAAATATGTTGCTCACCTCTTAGCTTTTTCCAACATATGCTAGTAAATCTCCCTTTCTGGTGGAGAAGTTCCATGAGTATTTCCTGGGAGGAGTGGATGATATGGCATTCTGGACAAACAATATCTTTGAGCTGACAAGCCACATGCTAGAGAATGGCACCAGGTATGGTGTGTTTCCTGCCATATGAAAAACAGTAGTGAAGTTCTGACACCCATTTCATTGTTCCAAAGGCAGGCTCTTTTCTAGAAGAGGTACTGAGCTTTAAGTCCTTACTTGGACAAATGGGTTTCTGTGGCCATCTTTTACCTGGGTGCAGAGGATTACATAGGCCTTGAGTTCACAGTTGTAACACTTTCACATTCCTTTCCCCAGGCAAGGTCCCGGTATGCCCAGCTGGTGCTCAGCGGGGAAAATTTGGGTCATTCTTTAAGCCATATTCAGGGGCCTGTTTAAACGTTGCATAGCCATGCTCTGAGGTTCTGCCGTGCCTGGGAGTCTGATCTGTGGCTCTGGCTGTGTCTTCTGGTTGCTGTTGTCAGTCAGCAAAGATATTGCTTCTTAGGGGAGGCCAGACACGAAAAGCAAATCTGATTAGGAGCAAGACTGTTCTTACTCTTATTATTCTAGTGTTGGAAGCTCAGGCTTGTGCTCAGAATATCGTATTTCTATGGAAGTTCTAGCCTTGTACAGCCCTTTCTCAAGTGTAACCTTACTGTAATGAACTTTTTTCACAGTGAGGGTGCCAGAGCACTGGAACAGACTGCCCAGAGAGGTTGTGGAGTCTCCTTCTCTGGAGATATTCAAAACCCATCTGGACGCGCTTCTGTGTGACCTGGTCTAGGGGATCCTGCTGTGGCAGGGGGGTTGGACTAGATGATCTTTCGAGGTCCTTTCCAACTCCTAGTATTCTGTGGTTCTGTGAACTTTATAAGACCAACAATGGCAATTGATCTTTTAATATATATGGAAAATACAATTCAGCTATTTTGGGAAATGATGTTTGAAATAAAATACGCCACAGTCTATTGTTTTCTTTGTTCCAGGATAGCACTTTAATTAAAAGTGCTTTAGGTTAATAGAATTAGCAGATCGTCTTACAGTAAGTTTTCTTTAAGAGTTTTATGAACATGTGTGAGACTCTGACTACTCAAGGTCATTAAAACAAATCTCAGAGGATTTTCTATGGATTATAATGATGCTCTGATTTTGACTAAGCAGGGTTTCTTGAGAAAACTGATAGCTTCTAACAGAAAAATGTATCACTAAAGATAAAAGCTGTATTTTCAGTTTAACTTCCAGTAGGGAAAACCTTTAAAATGCATTCTGCCTGTTTCTTTAGTGGCTGCTACCTGCCTGAGAACCCTCTTTTTATAAACTGCACAAGGGAGCACAAGGACAGCTATATGTAAGTATAGCTCTGAAGGTTCAAAGATTTAGTGGTGAAAGGAGAGTCTTCCACTAATATAGACAATGACCTGTTGAAAATTAGGTATCTTTTGGGTTATCTTTCTGTGAGTGAATTTGAGATTCCCTTAACATGAATAAGGAAGCTTCATATAGGGGAATATATAAGGGAACTGTGCAGAACCTAGGTGAGAGTTTTACCTTTCAGCCTAAGGACAAGAATACTTGAAGTGCTAAGTCTTCACATTTTATTTGGTTGTCACTCTTTCTTCTGCTAACCGTGAAGCAACTGATTCATGTTTACCCTAACCGTAGCTAAATTCTTTCTTGATTTCTATACAGAAATAGGGAACTCAGCTGTTCAGAGCACAGGTGTATGTATTCCTCTAGCAAACATCCCAAGAGAAAGCAGCTCAACTGGTTATCTCTTGAGAATTCCATTTATGCATGAGAGAAATGGCCACCTGACTGCATGCAATATGGTTGCTTCTCCTGGCTTTGTCATAAAAAAGTCATTAATTCCATTATATTGTTATTACTGCCTCTTTATTTTAGCAGAAATAAACAATCAAAACATGAACATCACAAGAATACAACTTCTTTGCTTACAAAAACACCTGAAAAGAATATAAATTATACAGAGAGAGGAGTTCACTTCAACATACAATCTTGGGCAACAGTAAGTGAGAAGTGACAGATGTGTCAGGTAAAATTCAGCTCTGTATAAAATTAATTTCTGTCTGAAAAGCTGCATGATGTAGCAGGGTCTCTGGATGTCACCAGTAGCCTCTGACTTCGTTTCTTGGAGATTCCAGCACCATTGTTCATTTACATATTTATATGTACATTGTAAATATTAATTTTTTACACTTTGCTCATTGTAGAGTGAAGTTAGAACATATCTTGCACCGACAAAATATATCAGTAGTATTTACATTTTATGGAATCATATGAACACTTTTTAGAGTTAAGAAGTCCCAACAAAGCAAACCAGTGAACAATTAACAGTCTTTCATTTAGAGCATACAGATTTTTGTCTTCTTTCTAAAATGGTGCTTATGACCTGAGTCAAAAGACCATTTAGATCCATGTGATGATTTCCACAGTTGATGACTTTGGTTTTGAGGTGCTTCACAATGTTCTACAGTTTCAGCCTGTGTATTAACCATTCTTGTGTGTCTCTATTGTTTCTATTTCAGAATTCCCTCCGCTTGATAAACCGTGCTTTTGCAACTGGTGTCTGGAGAACATTATCAGCTACACAGCAGAAATCTTCTAAGCACATCTCCAAGCCAGCAGCTTCATATTTTCTGACCTCACCCTATGCTAGACTTGGATGGTTAGTATTCTTTTTCCACCCACCTCCCTTTTAATTTCTGAAAATTTTGAGTACCCACCAAAATTCTTTGGGTACTCTACAAAGGTGACAGTACAAATCAATTAGTGGCACAGATCTCCCTGAATGGCTTCCATTATAGAATTATTGGGTCACAGTGAAGACATTTCCTAATATACACTCTAAACCTCCCCTGGTGCAATTTGGGTCGTTCAGGTTGGAGAAGACATTTTCTGATCATTATCATTTGATAACAGTAGTGCAGGGCTTTTGGTTAGACTTGATCTTGAAGGTCCTTTCCAGGTGATGATTCTATGATTGAGTCTGGCTGTTATTGTCTGGCCAGAACAAGTTAATTCATAAAACCTTTCTTCAAGATGTTAGTGTAACCTCTTTCTATCAGTACTGTAAACTGTCTAAAACTGTTATCAGGAGAAAAATTTCCCTTCAGATGTGAATGCTAGTCAGATAATCTCTTTCTTTGGGAGGATTGAGTTGTCATTTTTTCACATTCGCTCCTTAGTGAAAGAGCTCAATGCTCTGTTTGTGATCAAGCTCAGAGTGGAAGGAACCAAAATTAGAACCAACATCAATTCTAATTCAGACCAGTACAGGATCATTGTTACTCTTTTTTGGTTATTGGTTGATGCTTGCACAGAATTAATTGTCTGTTTTGAATTGATCACTGATGGTGCCTAGTGAGTGTTCTTGGAAACACTAGAAGACTAGTAGGTGGTTCAAAAATAGATTCAAGACACAGAAAGGCTCTGCTTGCTGGAAAGGTTGTAGCTTGGCCTGCAACATGGAAGAATAATAAAATAAATTTGCACTGCTGCTCATCTTGCTTTATTTCTTCTGACTCTAAATTGAAGATTTATTTCTTGAGTTTCCTTCACACCAACCAGTTTAACAGTAGTTAGTTCTTTTCTCTCCCCATTCCTTCTCTAAACTCCCAACATGTTCCTGAGACATCTGATCCCTTTGCTTTCCTACTGTTAAGTCCATCAATTAAATCAGAGATTCGGTTAAAATGATAATTAATTTCATCTTTTATATTCTGTGTCATGTGCAAGCAGCCCTTTTTCATTCTACTTGCTCTGATTGCTCTAGGTGCCTTGTGGTACTAAATAAAAAGCAGTTCCTACAGATTTCAGGTCCATTAATGGAAGATCAGTCTTTGAGGCTGTTTTTATTTAAATCAAGAAAATCAATGTATAATATGAAAAATGCTGTGTAGATTTTTACTTAAAATAGATGGGGAAAGACAGGTGTTAATTTACCTGAAAGAAGTAAAAGTGTTTATTTTCTGCAAATGTTGTGGTAGACTGGAAACTAATGCTATGATTTTGTTGACTCCCTTGCTGTCCAGGGCAATGATCTCAGCTGACTTAAACCAGGATGGATATGAAGATCTGGTGGTTGGAGCACCAGGGTACAGCACACTGGGCCATGTTCAGATAGGCCGAGTGTATGTGGTCTATGGCAACCAGTCGGGTTTGCCACCAGAGGACATGGATCTAGATGGGAAAGCTGACCAAATGCTACAGGGTCATCAGGTGAGGGGTCAAGTCAGATATTTGTCACTAAAATTTTTTTGCCTGAAAATGTGGTAAATTTTGACTAGGCAATAGTATTGTTAATATGTATGAGGATTATTCCTGAAATACCCCTCCTGGTAAAAGGATGTTGTATGCTTTTCAAGAGAAATAACCATTACTTAAGTCACAAGAGCAGTTAAGGCAGTGGTGATCTGTAGGTTCACTTTTGTTACTGTGCCATGTAAGTATTAGAACCAAATTTGCCCTCAAATAAAACCGATGTAGTGTCTCTGAGTTGCAATGTAGCTTATTCAGGTCCCTGCATTCTTGTTTGCATCTAAAATTATTAATTCAAGATAAGTTTCAATTCCTTTTAAGCTACATTTTTTCATTAATTGATAACTTCTCAGAAAATCATTATTTGTCTTTAGTAAAAGTGCATGTTATTTTTTGAAAAGAAGAGAAAATTGTGACTTGAGGTGATGGTGACAGGCTTGTAACTGGGAATAGGGTCAAGTGATCTTTTTGAGTAATAAAGATGTTCCTCTGCAGAAAATACCTTTATTCACAAAGAAGAGAATAGAGAGACATGAGACATTTCCTTTTAATCTTTCTGTGGTTGTAAACTGTGGAGTAACACCTACTGTCTTCTTACAGAGTATTTTAGCTGTTCACAGCTATAATGCTGTTAGCAGGAAAGATCATAAGCTTAACAAAAATGGTGCACTTGGCTCAGAAGAGGAAGTAGCAAAGCAGCACCATATTGTGGTGTTATATTTTAACACCTCCACATCCACAAAAAGAGCAACTGACTCTGAGTTAGTGTATTAGTATGACAGTTGTTACTTGAGAGAACAGTGACACTAAGAAAATCTAAGTGTTGCTGGGATAGTTTTTTGTCATCACCATTTCCAGTTCTTCCCTGTGCTGTGATTGCAAATGTGCATTAGGTTTTGATGTCTTTGTTTCAAGAACTTCTGTTATTTTCATGAGAGCAATCTCTCTTCTTTTAGTCTTCAGGAAGATTTGGTTCTGCCTTGGCAGCCCTGGACTTCAATGAGGATGGAGTGCCAGATCTGGCAGTTGGAGCACCTTCTGTGGGATCTCAGTTTCTTACTTACAAAGTAAGCCACACACATGGGTTAGCTGAGGTTTTTTTCTCTCCAAGCAGAACATTCTCGTTGATATGTATTTTTTTGAACAGTGAAAGAGAGAGAGACAATTTCTGTTGTTTCTCAAGGTCATAATTTAAAGGCAGAGGTTTATAAGCTTTGGGGGTACTTTGACTAGAGCAGTGACAGTTACCTGTGTTTCTGCATGTTAGAAATCCAAATTAGATTGCAACTTTGCAGCACTGATGTGCTAGAAAGCCATTAATGAAATACAAGTGTACCTTTTCTATTTAGGAACAGAGAGTCTGGAATGTACCCCATGGGCCCAGTGAGCCATGTCATCTGCTGTGACAGGTCAACAGATGATGTCTAAAATGTGATATAAACACAGACACATTTGCTAAAGTAATCAAGTTACAAAGGCTTAATGACTTCCAGCTTACCAGATAAGCTTATGTCATGGTCCCTGAGTATTTTCAACCCATGCAAACTGAGAGGCAAAATGTGTTGTTGATAGGGCTAGGACAAAGGCTGGACTCGATGATCTTCAAGGTCTCTTCCAGGTGTAACTATTCTATGATTATATTACTTTAAGCCATGTCCATTAAGTTTAAAATTCTTCAGAATTTCAGATATAATTTAACTGCCTGAATAAGAATTCAAATGCTTTTATATAGGCCCACTAGCTTGGAAAATTGCATGCATGCATCTGTTGTGCCTGGCACTGTGTGCCACTGTGTTAAATAATATTTAAACAAATTTGAGCTACTTGGACGTGTATAATGAATGTAAATACATAGTATACTGTCCTTGCTCCTTACCCACAGTATGATGAAAGTCTACTTCTGTGGACTTCTCTAGTTTGTTGCCTGGTTATAGTAGTACCCATTACAGCAAGGGTATTCTCAGGTTTGAAGTGGGAAAGACAATACTATGATAAGGCTCCGATAGGAAAAATGGCATTGTATTAATAGTCCTTGTAGAACTGTTTCACTCTTTGTGCTTTGTCTTGGGTTTCATTTATGGTGCTAACACAGAGATGCTCTCATGCTGTGTTTGCTTTTCCTGCTGTTTAGGGTGCTGTGTATGTCTACTTTGGCACTGAGGGAAGAGGCTTGGCATCTCAACCAAACGTTACCATAACTTGCCAGGTATATTGATCAGGCTAACACAGGGCTACACAACCAGGAGGGGAAAAGGGTTTATGGGCTTGAAAGAAAAAACATTTAAATCAAAATTCTAAATGCAATGGAATTTAGACTGATGGGAATGGTGCAAGCAGGTGCTGCTACCTCTTCTGGGTGCTCATAGCAGAGATTTTATTTTAGATGGTTTTTTTTTTAAATGAGAGTGAGGCCATAACAGGCATCCAGAGCCATGGGTGATCAGGCGGGTGTCCAGCCCATTGTGGTAAGCCATGAATACTTCAGGGAGGGGGTAGAATCACCATCCCTGGAAGAGTTCAAAAAAAGTGTAGATATGGTGCTTGGGGATGTGGTTTAGTGGTGGGCATGATAGTGTTAGGTGGATGGTTGGATTCGATGATCTCAGAGGGGTTTTCCAACCATAATGATTCTATGCAGGAAGGACGTTTGTACTCCAATGCAGGGGAACCAGGAGGGTGAACAGGAAGATGCATAGCCCTCCAAAGAAACCAAAGAAAACTAAATTGAAGTCAGGGAGTGGGAGGGTAATTTGATCAGAAGAAGACAAAGTTGGGTTTTCAGAAGTAACTTGCTCTGTTTTGCTACAGAATTGATGGTTTTAGTTCCATTTCAAACTAACTGTTTATTGCAGTATTTGTACTGTAATCTTGGTTGGTCCCTCCTGGCAGCTGATGTTGATGGGGATGGAAATGCTGATCTGGTTGTGGGCTCTCCATATGCACCTGGTAGTGGACAGCAGAGAGGATTTGTGGTTGCATTTTACTCTTATTTCAACAGGAGTGACCAAGGTAATATTTATTGAGTACATTAAACATCCCATATTTTATATGACTGTTCATTTATTCCTGATTGATCATAGGACAATTCAGATTCAAAGGGATCCCAGGAGGTGTCTAGTCCAGCCTTCTACTTAGTAAGGGCACAGCTATAAAGTCAGACCAAATTGCTCAGGGCTTTATCCAGTTGACTCTTAAAAATCTCCAATGATAGAATTTGCACAGCCACCCTGGTCAGCTGTTCCACTTCGTGACTTTCCTCACAGCAGAAAATGTCTTGTTACAGCCAGTATGAACCTCTCTTGTTTCAACTTATGCTCATTATCTATTGTCCTCCCACCATGCATAGTGAATTCAGGAGGCACAGAAGACATTGAGTATCCCAGTGCACTGTGAAGGGCCTGACTGTCTCCTTGTTAGCCTACTTATAGGTACTGCCAGGCTGCTGTTGGGTCCTCTCAAAACTTTCTCTTTCCTTGGCTGAGTAAGTCCTGGTCCCTCAGTCTGCTCACAGTGCAAGTGCTCCAGCCCTCAACCCTCTTGGAGGCTCTCTATTAAGTTTGCTCCAGTGTATCAACACCTTTCCTGTTTTGTGGGGTCCACAAGTGAACAATGTATTATAGGTGTGGACTACACAGACGTAAAGGGGGAACTATCACTTCTCACAATCTTTTTGCCTTGCTCCTTCTAATACAGCCTGGGGTGCTCTTGGCTATCTCTGCTGTCAGAGCCTCATGCTCAGCTCTCTGCTCACCAGGATTTCCAGGGCCTTTTTTTTCATGGATGCTCCCCAGACAGTCTGTCCCTAGCCAGTATCACTGCAAGGGCATCTCCTTTTCCAAGGACAGGGCTTTGCATTGTCCTCACTAAATTTTGTGAGTTTCCTGTTAGCTTGTTCCTCCAGCCTCTCTGGGTCCCTCTGAATGGTAGCCCTGTCCTCAACTGCTAACCTCTTCCCACCACACTCTTCTGTCATCCACCAGCTTCATGAAGGCATGTCATTGCCTTCTTCAAATCATTTATAAAAGTGTTTATCAGAATGAGTGCAAAGATAGGAGGATTTAGGAGGGCTTACGAAGACAGTAGAGGGTCTGGATGAAGAATAGCTTGTGATAGTTTGGACCTGGCTCCCTGCCAAATGCCTTCCCCCCGGCCCCTTGCCCTCTCAGAGTTTTAGAAAATACTATGAGAGAAACTAAAGAGCCCGAAACAACCCGAATTATATCAAAAGTATTTATATTTACATATATAGCAGTTATATACAATTAAAATACTATGTACACAGTAGGGGGAACCCCCCAAGGGAAAGGGAAAAGGGAAGGAAAAAAGGGGAAAAAGGGAAAAGGGAAACTAAAACAGGTATGTATGCTCGAAACCCAGGATAGAACTAATAAAAACAGAATCTTACAACTCTCCTTAAGATAGCAGAGTCGCACTGCCCGACGCCAGCAACCACTGCCTCTCAAGGCCTACAAGGCCTGCAAGGCTTGACTCCTCCGCATGGGTGAGACCGATAGCAGAGAACCTACATCTTCGGATCCACCAGAAGGGAAGAGAGAGTGAAGGCCTCTCCCCCTCCTTATTCATACCCCCAGTTACATAAAATCGTATGGAATACTGGGAACATGACCGCTTCCTGGTTACAAGCTGGTTACCAGGAAGAGGCCTGGGTCAAACCATTACATAGCTGAGGTCACTTGGTTTGTTCAGCCTGGAGCAGAGGAGGCTGAGGGGAAACGTCATTGCCGTCTTCACCATCCTCATGATGGGTTGCAGAGGGACAGGCACTGATCTCTTCACTCTTGTGGATAGTGATAGAACTAGAAGTAATGGTAGGAAGTTGAGTCAGGTGAGATTTAGATTAGATGTCAGAAGAAGGTTTTTCACTCAAAGGGTGGTTAGGCTATGGAACAACCTCCCCAGGGAGGTGGTCACGGCACCAAGCCTGACAGAGTTCAAGAAGCACTTGGACATCACTCTCAGGCCAATGGTGTGATTCTCGGGGTGCCCTGTGCAGGGTTAGGAGCTGGACAAGATGATCCTTATGGGTCCCTTCCAGCTCAGAATATTCTATGATTCTATGATAGATCCCCAAAGGCACTCCAATTGTCACTGGCATTCAGAGTACAACCCACTAACTGCTGCCCTGTGAGGGTGATCATCTCAACCAGGTTTGTCCCATCTAGTTGTTCATCCATCTACACTGCAATGTCCCAACTCGGTTATAAGAAAATTGTGGGACACAGTGTTGGAAGCCTTGCTAAAGCAATGGATTCAACTGTGTCTTGGTGATAGCAGGGCAGACTTACTGGTCCTCCTTGGAAATTTGCAAATGTACCTGCAAAGATGAATTTTTATCATTCTATATGCTCCTTTATGGGGCTAAAGAGTAATGCTACAAGTGAATGCAGGTGATGAGGACTGTTGTGAATAAGAGAGGAAAGGTCACATATGGAACTAAATAAAGTTAATCAGGGTTGGGCAGCATATGTAGTTCAGAGCTTTGTCAGTATCACGTAGTTTGGATTTCCAGTAACACTTAACTTCTGTAGCTTATTCTACTTCATATGAAATTAGAAAACACAAATAAAATGGGTTTCAAAACACTGCTGACATTTTTGCAAAACAAAAACACAGAATGAATTATTTCAATTAAAGTCAGAATTCAAATCATTTGAACCTCCCCCACCCATTACCCGTGAAGAATTACAAGTTCTGATACAAAGTTTCACTGTTGTCTTATCACTAGGGAGGATTCACTAGTTTAGGGCAGGCTTGACTGATAGCTTCCACAGAATCACAGAATGTTAGGAGCTGGAACGGTCCTTGAAAGATCATCCAGTCCAACGCCCCTGTCACAGCAGGATTCCCTAGACAACATCACACAGAAATGCATCCAGACAGGTTTTGAATATCTCCAGAGAAGGAGACTCCACAACCTCTCTGGGCAGTCTGTTTCAGGGCTCTGGCACCTGAACTGTGAAAAAAAATTTTCTTGCATTCACACGGAACCTCCTATGCTTCAGCTTACAGCCATTGCCTCTTGTCCTGTCACTGGGCTTCACTGAGAAGAGCCTGATCCCATCCCCTGACACCCACCCTTCACATACTTAAAAGCATAGATGAGGTCACCCCTTAGTCTCCTCTTCTCCAAGCTAAAGAGACCCAGCTCCCTCAGCCTTTCCTCATCAGGAGGGTGTTCCAACACCTTCATCATCTTTGTGGCTCTGCACTGGACTCTTTCCAGCAGTTCCCTATCCTTCTTCAACTGAGGGGCCCAGAACTGGACACAATATTCCAGATGTGGCCTTTCCAGGGTAGAGTAAAGGGGGAGAAGAACCTCTCTTGACCTACTAACCACACCCCTTCTAATACACCCCAGGATACCATTGGCCCTCCTGGCCACAAGAGCAAATTGCTGGCTCATGGTCATTCTTCCATCCACCAGGACCCCCAGGTCCCTTTCCCCTCCACTGCTCTCCAACAGGTCTCTCCCCATCCTATAAAGATACATGGGGTTGGTGTTTCCCAGATGCAAAACCCAACACTTGTCCTTGTTGAATTTCATTAAATTTCTCCCTGCCCAAACTCTCCAGCCCGTCTAAGTCTTGCTGAATGGCAGCACAACCCTGTAGTGTGTCAGCCACTCCACCCAGTTTAGTGTCATCAGCAAACTTGCTGACAGTGCACTCTGTTCCCTCATCCAGGTCGTTAATGAATAGATTGAAAAGTACTGGTCCCAGTACCGACCCCTGAGGGACTCCACTAGACATAGGCCTCCAACTAGAGTCCATCCCATTGACCACTACTCTTTGACTTCTGTCCTTCAACCAAGTGACGTTTGCCTTCCTCCAATCCCCAGGCACCTCTCCTGTTCCCCAGGACTTACTAAAAGTGACGATGGAGAGGGGCCTGGCAATGACTTCTGCCAGCTCCCTCAACACCCGCGGGTGCATCTCATCAGGTCCTGTGGATTTATGGATGTCCAGATGGCTTAACTGCTCCCTAACTCAGTCCTATTCAACCAAGAGAAACTCCTCCATTAACCTGACATCATCTGGGGGCTCAGGGGTCTGAGGCTCCTGAGGACAGTCTCTAACTGTATAGACAGAGACAAAGAAGGCATTCAGTAACTCCACCTTCTTTGTATCACCTATCACCAAAGCATCCACCTCATTCAGCAGTGGGCCTACATTGCCTCTAGTGTTAGTTTTTTCTGCAATGTCTTTGAATCACAGAATCACAGAACGTTAGGAGATGGAAGGGACCCCGAAAGATCATCTAGTCCAACGCCCCTGCCACAGCAAGATTCCCTAGACCACGTCACACAGAAGTGCGTCCAGAAGGGTTTTGAATATCTCCAGAGAAGGAGACTCCACAACCTCTCTGGGCAGTCTGTTCCAGTGCTCTGGCACCTGAACTGGGAAAAAAATTCTACTTGTATTCACACGGAACCTCCTATGCTTCTTGAAGAAGCCCTTCCTATTGTCCTTGACCTCCTTGCCAAGGTTTAATTCCGAGAGGCCTCAGCTTTCCTAGTTGCCTCTCTACATCCTCTGAGAACAGTGTTAATCTCTTCCCATGTGGCCAACCCCTCCTTCCATGAACTGTAGACTCTCTTCTTCCAATGCAGTTTGTCCAGCAGTTCCCTTCTTAACCATGCAGGTCTCCTGGCTCCCCTCCTCGATTTTTTACCTGTTGGGATGCTCTGATCTTGAGCTTGGAAGAAGTGGTCCTTGAATGTTAACCAACTCTCTTGGGCCCCTTTATCTTCTAGCAACCTGTCCCATGAGATTTTCCTTAGCAATTTCTTGAAAAGATCAAAGTTGGCCCTACTGAAGTCCAGGGTTGTGATCCTACTAGGTATGCTGTTCCTACCACACAAGATCTTGAACCTTATCATCTCATGATTGCTGCAGCCAATGTTGCCCTCAACCTCTACCTTTTCAACCAGACCATCCTTGTTAGTGAGTATCAGGTCCAGCAGCTCTCCCCTCCTAGTGGGCTCATTCGCCATTTGCATCAAGAAGTTATCATCAGTGCACTGGAGGAACCTCCTGGACTGTGATGGCTGGCTGAGTAGGCCTTCCAACAAATATCTAGGTGGTTAAAATCCCCCATAAGAACCAAGGCCTGTGATTGTGAGCCTCGTTTGCTTTGTGTTGGCTGTTACAAGGATTTAGCAGTAGGCTGTGTTAAATAAAGGCTTTCACCAGCCACTACAGTTGCAGACTGAGCAAATGAAGTTATCTATACCTGGTGCCATATGATAGACAGTGTAACTTTGCTTATAGAAACTTGTTGCAGGATCAGTCAGTGGAGGATTGCCAACAGATATTTTTTTTGTATGCCAGGTACACCAAAATTTAATTTATATTTTTCTGGTCTGTCAGGACTTCTGTCAGTACAGGATGCGAACTGGATGGTGAACGGGGAAGAAAACTATTCGTGGTTTGGATTTTCACTTGACAGCTGCCAGCTGGAGAACGTAACATTACTGCTGATTGGTAGTCCTGCCTGGAAGAGTTGTGCTGGGTATGTTGTACATGACAGCTTGCCCTCCCCTCCATTCTGCCTCACTTTTACAATTTTAAGATTTGGAATAGATTGCATTTCTGGCTTTTCAGAAAGTTTCCTCTTTGTCCTGCATAGAATATGTTTATTAAATTCATATTTTGATGCCTACATCCTTTTTCATGAAGAGAGAGGGGTCTTTGTTCTTTAGAGACACTAGACTTCAGCAGCCACACTTATTCCAAACTAAACCAGGAAAATATTTTAAGAGGAGCAGCCCTAGCTGAATGTACAAAAATCTGCTGTTACATACAAGTATACTTTGTATTGCAATTCAAGCTGCAATCCCTTCTCATCGGATGGCAGAGAGAGTGTTGGGAAGGTGTATGGATATAACCCACCAAGCACAGAGCGCTGGTTTGCAGTAACTGGAGACAAGGTAGGGGTCCTCCTATAGTTTGGGATCTTATGAATAATTTGACATTGTAAATAAAGTGACCTTCTGTAGAAATGACATAGATGTTTTAAAAATCGAACAGGCGATGGGCAGAATGGGTTTGTCTCTGGCCAGTGGTGTCATGTCTGTGGCTGGCATCAGAAGGACGGTTTTGGTGGTGGGTGCACCTACTGCAGGTATGTCCTGAAAATGAAACCATTTCTGCTTTGGGATGGTTTTTTCTGCATGGACAGAAGACAGATACAAACTTAAAAGTTAGAAAAGAGACCTTTAAATTGCCACATAATTAAAAAAAAAAATTAGAAATAATCACTGTAATCACCTGTAAATGCCTTACATGTAGAGTCCTCTCTACTATGCCTCAACTTCAATGTGGTGGGTTTTTTCCTTCCTTAAAATTAGCTTAGCAGCATGTTAAATCACCTTGCAATGATTTGCTGGTAGACTGCATATTTCTTGGAATGAAAACAACATGCAGTAAGGAATTCAGGAAGTTGAAATGTAGAGCTCTGAACTTGAATGCATTCTTTCCCCTGGTACTGTTGCTAAGAGATTGTTTTTACATTAATTAGTGTTAATGCCCTATATAGTTCGATCTTGTTTCATAAATTATATTAATTTTGTCCATGTTATGTAGTGCCAGTATTACCTGCTGTCAATGTATTGCAGGTATTAAACCTGTATTTCTATGTCTGATGCTCAGCTTCTGTTACTTTTTTTTTTTCCAGATAGCCTGTCTAGGATTTCATTTATATCTTCAGTACTGCACCAAGCTGGACTGGCTCTGGTATATGATCTGGCAAACAGCACTAAGCCTTCTTTGCTCAGCACATTTAGTGGGGACAGAAGGTTTTCTCGCTTTGGAGGAGATGTATACTTAAGTGACCTGGATAATGATGGACTAGGTAAAGCTTGATGAATCTAGATAAGAGGCAAAATGTTTTACTTCTGGCAACAGGAAGACTGGTCATCTAAACAGTTGTACAAATGCTAAACACAGTCTGCTTCCTCAATTGCCTTGTACCAGTATTCCATCCTGCCTTGTCTGGAGGCATCTCTAAAATCCCAAGCAACTCAATCAGAAGTTGAAACATTTTAACTGTCATTATTAATAGGAATTGTGGCATCTAGAGGTATGTCACTGCCAACTCTCTTGTGTTTCTGTTTAGCATTATTTCACTTTTGATGTGTTATACTGTCCTTGTAATATTTGCAGATGAAATGATTGTGACATCCCCACTGCGAACTAATGATATCACCACAGTCCTGGTTGGTGGGGCAGCTGGCCGTGTTTACATTTACAGTGGGAAGCAGGCAGCCTCAGGGAATGTGACAGGCCACTGCAAATCATGGATATCTCCCTGTCCTGAGGACTGGGTAAGAAAACACAGAAGTGAGATCAAGGCATAAGATCATGATAGCTAATTAATTACATCAGCACAAACGTCTAGTGCATTCTGACTATCTTAGAAAACGGATAGTTTACTTACATTTCTAAATCTGATTTGGCTCCTCCTGTTCATTCTTGAATTACTTTGTTGTTTAGGAGCCAGGGTTATTGTACTCTCCAAGTGTTGTTCTCTCCACTGACTATTTTCTCTTTTTTTTTTTTTTTTTTTTTTTAAATTTATCTTCAGGCACAATATGTCCTGATTTCTCCAGAGGTAAGTAACTAGAAGACAAACTACTGAGAGAAACAGAAAGTCCCACTTCAAAAAAAAACAAACAGCATTATAACAAGCAGTGTTATTTTACAGGAGCTCTCAAGATTTGGGAGTTCTGTTACCACTGTGAAATCTGAAAGAAAGGTGAGAAAAATTACTTTGTTGCTTCATAACATCTTTTCTACCTCGCTTCATATGCTAGCCAGCACCTCACATTTCTTACTCATTTGCAGAAGTTTGAAGTGCTTTACGTAGTTAAAGTTTTCTTTTAAATCAATCTCTGAACTGATAATTAAAACCATTTCGTAGGTGGGATGAACTGTGGAGTTGCTGAAAACAGCCTGAAAACTAAACTACTTTGGAGTTTCCTAAAAAGCCTACATGGTAAATCCAATGTAGGTGCCAACTGGCTTTAATTTCATGCTAATCTGTATGCAGTGTGCTCACCTATAGAGTAAACCAGGCGCTGAACCACCCCAGTCATTTACTAATTACAGGATCAAGGTCCTAGCTATCATCAATTGCAGTGAACACCATCTATACGTCCATATTTTCAGGCATAGAGAGGTCCTTTGGATGTGCCTGCATACTTGTTTCTCTTTGTTTCCCTCAGATGCCTATTAGTTTTTAGCAAAAGACAATCCCTGTATTTGTATGATACATTGAAGACCCTCTTTTCAGCTTGAAGGACTTGGTTCAGTAATGTGCTTGTTCAGTAAAGTTCTGCTTACTCTGACAGAATCTGTATGGCAGCTGTGGTTCTCTGTGTGAGTACTGAGACAGACTCAGTACTAGGCAGATGAGGTGGGCAACCAGTCAAAAAGTGGTGTTTGTCTTCTTGCTGTTAAAGCATGCAATGGAAAAATCCCTGGAAATGTAAATGCTTCTGAATGAGGTTAGGGTGCATAATCCAATACCTGAAGCACAGGCATCACTGATGGTTTTTGCATGAGTTCAAGTGAGACTGTTTTCCAAGCAGTTGTGTTCCTTTGCTGTGGCACCAATCTGGTCTGCAGTCGAGCTTCACCCATATGGATCTTACCCCTGAGAAACAAGTTTCTATTGGCAAGATATTTATTTGACCAGTTCCAGTTGCTTTTAGTTACACAAATGAAATCAAGTCTGCTTGCCAAATCATTTTGTTAACTGCTATTCTGATGAGGTAGGTTGCCCTCTTGTTTTTCTTCATTGCATTTCTGTATGACAGTAATTATATGGACAAAGTATGGTTTCCAGTAGGGAAGCTTAAGGCAATCACACACCTGCAGTTGCATTTTCCTAACCCTTGTTCTTTATCTCTGCAGAAAGAAGTTGTAGTGGCAGCAGAGAGGAGTTCGGCAAAAGCTCGACTCGGTGGAAGGCTTTTTGTTTACTCGCTCTGAAAGTTTAGAGCAGCCTTTAAGACCAGGGTGCAGCTGGTCTTTTAGTGAAGAATCTCTGTTCTATCTGTGATACTGTTCCTAACCCATACAAATCAGCAGAGAGCAAACTTTTGATAGATGTCCCAAATGGCTACATATAGTCCTAGACAGTATTAAGAGAGGGAGGGATGGCCACTGTTTTTGAGTGAAGAGGAATATGAGCATTCATCATCCTTTGATTTACAAACCAACCAAAGCTGTGTCAGCCACATAAAAGCCCCAGTCAGGTCTGTGGTGAGCAGTAGCATCACTTAACCTAGAACAAGCAAGCTGGTCTCAAAACCTTTTAGGGGCTGAAATGAGCAGACAGCTAGATTTTGGTAGTAATATTTGGCTGTATAAGGAATGTTCAGTGGTCAGCTTTGAGTATTTTCTTGAAAAAACTAGGAAAGAATAGCACATTTGCAATTCCTTGTATACTGTGATACAGGCAGAGATTCTAAGTTATCAAAAGTTGCTGTCAAAATAGTAAGTGTGGAGGAGGGGCAGCTCTAAGCTACACAGAAAGGTGAGTGCCATTTGAAAGGCCTGCCTGTCTCTACCAAGTAGAACAGCCAGGATCTCCCTGGGAGAAAACTGCAAGACTGATTAAGTTTTAGGAACTGCTTTTGCAGTCATGGCTGAGACTACTCTGACGTCCTTTCTTTGTGTTTTCATGTAAACTTCCACTTAGCTTAAAATTGTTAACAGCTCTTACTGTTAACAGTATTGTCTTCAACTAATTAACACTAATTTTCTATGAGGCAGGTTTAACAAGTGTGCATCCATTATCTATTAAACAACTGAAGCAGCAAGATGTGATGCTATTATTACCAACACTCATCTGTAGACATGCATGTTGTATGTATCTTCTCTCTCTTGCCTCCTTCACAAACATAAGTAACACAGGTCAGTGGAACAGCACAGAATTCTAAAGGTCATACTTCAAGATGACACACCTCAACTTACCTTAGTAAGAATTCCTCTCAGGGAGGTTTTAAAAACTAGAAAAAGTCCAGGTGATGTGTAATTCTGACATCTACTTTGGGTACTTGACTTGCGCAAATAGCAGAACATTAAAAAAAAAAAAAAGAACAAAAAAAAGCTTAAATTGTGAATGTTATGAAGTAACTAGGAGCACAGTACTTACACATCTCTTAACTGTGGTGTGAGGCAAACAAGCAGTTTATTTATAAGGGCAGAATAAGGATTTTTCCTTTCTAAATGAAAATGTCTAAACATACAGCCTCCACTGGACTTGTTTTTTCCTGTGCACACTCTCAGAATATTTTTATTGCACATTAATGCAATTTTAAGAAAACCATTAAACATATCTGTATGTCTGCTTTTATTGTGCTTTAAGTTAGCCATGTACAGGAAAAGGAATCAATACAGTTCACAGAAGCCTCCCTTCACAAAATACAAGAGCTTGGAAAGCTTATGAGAAAGCTTCCCAACAGATTTCAGTATTGGCCTAATGCAACTACGACTTGTCTGGAAACATCATCATCCACATGCCTTCACCAGTTGGTTTTCCTGGGGTCTATCAGCCAAGGTGTGTCAGTCATTCTTTACACTGGATTGCTTAGTTTAGAGGAGGATTTTTTACATCTCTACCTTCTAAGCAAACAGGCTGCAAAAAAATTCAGCTACAAAACTCAAAAGCATTACAGAGCCCATTACTTTTCTCACGTTCTCATGCCTTTTCCACCTGTAGTTGAAGTCATACAGAGCAAGAACAACTGTTTGAAAATAATTACATACAACTGATGTTCACAAACTAGGAGCACAGTCCTGCACAAGTCTGTGTACCTTTTTATTTCCATTTTTCATTCATTAGTCCTGAGTAAAAATGTTCAGTGGAGAACTCTGCCCTGAGAGTTCAGAGATAAATCCTAAAAATCCTCACAAATACTAGACATAAGAGTACTCCTTCCTTCAGACCATCCCAAGACACAGGCTTCCACACCCTTTACTAACCCAGCTACTTAGGGTGGTGCAGGCCAGCCCTGTGCTTTGTCTTTTCTTCTTGGAGGGAAAAAAGAGAAAGCAGAGCCCAGGTTAGGAGCAACCAACAAGTGGTCTGCTGATTTTTTATCAGCATTTGCATCAGTCCTTTTGACAACATGAGGAGCTGTTAAACTGCAGCTGTATCAGTGTGTGTTGAAATAGCTGCAAATGGCAAGCACAAGGGTGCATTACCCATCAGCCTGTTTTCCCTGGTACTAGAAATGCACAAGTTTTGGGCCTAGATTAACTGTTAAGGAATACCCAAGATCAGCAGCTACATTTCAAAGCCTGGTATTGCTCATTTAAAATAAGGAAAACTATTATTTGTCATTACTGCCAATTTAGAGGTGATGCTTCACAAGAGATGCAGGTGTGCTTTTTACTTTGGAAAATCTGTTCTCTCCAAAGAGAAATGGCCTTTAAAAAATCCATTAAAAAGGCCACTTTTGGGGTGGATTTTTCTCTAACATTTGAAGTCACATTCCTAAATCTGCAGCTAAGAACCAGAAATATTGATGAATGCTGACTGCTGGCATCCTTTAGGCTGATAATACTGTCCTCTTTAAGAAAGGAGTGAAGCACTATTGACCAAAACACCTGAAATAACAATGCCCCAAAAAGTTACATGTATGTGATACAGGAAACTAAAGGAACACACATGGGGTGGAGGTGAGACTAGTGTGTTTCTTTTTGTCGGTGAGCACTGAAATCTCACCATAGCTTTTTTGGCACAAAATATATATTAAATTAGCAAGTTTAGAAATTCTTGCAGTTTTCAGTAAGGAAGAACAAATGCAGGGAAAGTACCCCAAGTCAATCTTGTAACAATAGAAGTCTCTTCATTCCTGCTGTTCTCCTATTGGTTTGTTAGTGTGCTTCTACTCAGCCCAAATGTTTCTGCTTTAAGGTTGTTCTTCATCTCCACTCTTCCAGCTGCTGGTTGGGATTTTCTTAAAACTGCAGGAACCTAGGCAAGATACAAAATAGCTTGTGATTACATCGGAGGTTGCTCTTTATGAAGCAGAAGGAAATAAAAGGTTCTTAGAGGCTTGAACCCTGACTCTTTTATTTTCAGAACAGTCTCTGGCTAATGCCCTTTCAGTACTTTTCTCCAAGCCTTAGTATGTGCTGGAGTTGGTTTTGAGCAACACTTCAGGATAACCCAATTAGTTGTAGCTATAGTGAATAGTGAACAACAAACAAATTCCATCTGCCTCTTAGTGGCAAGGCAGGGGAGTTTTATCTGGGTCTCCTTTTGTCACTTGGAGCAACTTTTGGATGCACTGATACTCCCCAGTTCTGGAGTACACAATAGAAGTTAAGACAATACAGTTCTGCAAGCTTCATCAGGAAAGGGTGCTCAGCAGGGAAAATGACCCATACAAAATCTTGCTATCTGAACACAGACTCCTTGGAAATCTTTGTACAGCTTGCTTCTATAGGGCTCTATAATGCCATCAACATCAAGGGCAAAGATAGCTGCTGTGCATGTGAAGAGCTATTAAAACCCTTGGATTGGAAGTCAAACATCACAACCTTGGCATCATTCTCCAGAGAGATGCTACAGCTCGTACCTGTCCTCATCATCCTTTTATCTTTACCTTTCCTTTTACAAGACAGGGACTAGATCTCCACAGGTAGTTTGTGGGTGGAAAGAAAAGGGCAGCATGTTACGTCCCTCACTATGAACACACTCCCGTGGCAGCTTGAGAAGGACCATTAGGGCTAGTTCTGCCATTAGCCTCAGCTTCCAGGTGAAAAGAAACACAGCATGTCTCAAGGACAGCCTGCAGCTTCACTTCTGGCAACAGCAAGCAGCACCTCATTCATTGTTCAAGTGTATCTCTGCCAATGCTGGGGCTTCCCACCTCATTCTATTCAGCTAAGGAGAACCTTCTCCTTTGAAAAGGAGCTGAATTCCCCCATGCTCTGTGGCCCACCCCTCTACAATGTCTTCTTTCGTGCTTTAGAAATGGCCTGTACATGCAGAGCCTGAAGCAGAAAACCAAGCCAGCCATACATACGTGAGGTGGTAGCGGAGGTTCTAGGTGCTGCCCAAGGAAGGAAAGCAAGCGTCGCCATATCAGACCACTTCCCAGAAACATAATCCCTGTCACCAGCCAAAATATTCTGGGGTCCTACCAAAAGAACATTCTCATTAGTCATGCAAGTCTCTCTTCATAAAAGATTATCCAAATCTCTCACTCCCCACCAGTGTTCTCCTTTATGTGAAGAAGTGGTAAAACTCTCTACCACCAACAGCCAAGCCCTGCCTTGGGAAAAGGGCTGTCTCATGGCAAAGTATTTTATTTAGGCATCCCCTCAGTGTATTCTGCTACTGTCTGATGCAATTTTCCTTCCTTCACCATGAAGTTTGGAAATTTAACCCTTCTATTTCATGTATTTGGAAAGGAAAAATCTTTGCTTTGTTTGTTGGTTTTGTTTTGTTTTAGAGATAGCTTATGCAATTTTAAATTTGCACCCTTCAGTCTGTAGCCCTCACAGTGTAGGTATAAACATGTACCTGACAGTACAGTATTTCCTCTACTGTGCTGGAAACGTCCTGGCTGCTTGCCAGATATCCTTGTATCTGGAAGACAAAGCTGGTCTCTTCAGAATAGATGATCATTAAAGAAATCTTAATCTGCTTTATAGTAAGTCCTTTATACAAAATAAATTTGTCTTGTTTCTTTTCCATGGACATTACAAGGAACAATGGGTTGCAATACCATGCAGTCAGCCCTACAGTAACTGGCTTACAAAAACATGACTGCATAAACACAGGAATCACTGGACTAAATTATGACCATATGTGAATATAAATCTGGAGCTTTACTTATGGAAGGAATGAAGTTGCACTGATTATAAAATGCACTGCAACAGTAGGGCCCATGTTTTATGTCACTGATAAAAAGCACCACTCGTTCCTTACCTCTTCAAGAGATGACTCCAAGTTCATACCAAATGCAACCCCTATGAGTCCAAAGAGAGAGAGAGAGAAAGTCCCCATAGTCAGCTGCAAATTCAGTCTCATCATCACATTACGGTGGCTAAAGGAGGGAGAAACATCTGTAAGGGGAACCCAAAAATTGATTTGCTGCTTTAATTCTCAGATTCCATACAGCATGCACTAAAAACAAACCATAAAAGAGAAGTAGTCATGCTGGAATTAGGCAATCTAGTGACAACGTTCACAGAACAACAGCATAAAGAGGCTGTCATTTGAAAATTGCTGCATCAGGATACCTCTAAGGCAGCAGGCTCTGCATCAGCAGACTTTCCAGCATCACTCGCTTCTTAGAGGTGTATATACGGAGTAACAGTAAATTCCCATGGAAATTTGTGTTCCCTCACCACTAACTAGCTGGAATTTGTATGTCCGTATTAACAAGAAACAAAACTTTACTGTTACCCTGCAAATTAATATACTTATAAAGAAGTAGTCAGTAAATGCTGCAGACTATAAACTTCAGTTTGTTTTGGAGAATTTTGTATTCAAGTCTTTTCCAAAAGGATTTGTGTGGTTTCCTGATGCAGCATCCACCAATTGCTTCTACAGATAACTCTCCAGTAAAGAGAAAGAATATTGGACACCGGTCTTAAGATACAGTGGCATGTGCTGGCAAATGCAAGTTATAATTACTTATTTTTCAGTAAGAAAGCTGACTAGTAGTGAAAACTAGCATATAGAGAAAGAAAAAATACTTGCTCCAAAGTTATTTATTCTTGTATCACTCCACAGAGTGATAATACAATATGTACTCATCACCTCAGTCATGCAGCCAGACTCTTAATTCCAGTTTTTCTGAATTAAGAGTAAACTTTCCTGAGCAGAATTTTATTTTGCACCTGAATTTGCAGATATTTCCTTTTGTGAATAGCTCCCCCCAGAAAGACCTAGAAGTCTGGTTTCTCCTGCTATGGAAAACTGATGCCTTGCTGGAGAGGGTTTTACACATATTAGTTCAGGTATCTTGCTCAGCTTTGGCATTCCAACAGATAGGGTAGCTAACCTGTCCAGGTTGATAAAGGCTATGCTTTCCGAGTCGTCAATCAGTACTCTGAGTTCACGAGCTTCATTTGCAAGATCTTCTGCTTGTCTGTAATAGCTCTCCAGCAGCAGCTCCATCTCCTCTGCATGATCAATCCCAGATGTACTCTCTTCACTGGAAGCAACAATTTGTATTTTTCTGGTCAGCTCCATGTTGTATAGAAAAGGCACATAAGAGTTGTGGGGAACAGCCAACACCACCACTGTTAAGACATTAGATTTCAAAATCCAATCTTTACAGTGAGGAACTTCCATGAATACCAACAGCTTAAAGTAAGAGGCATATTTTTATATGCATCAGCTGATCAGCATAGGCTGACAATTATTTTAAGTAGAGCAGTTAGCATTTCATGTGCTCAAGGGATGAGCAACACCACAAATCTTACTTCTTCATATAGTAAAAAGTTTTAGAGTTATATAAATCTTTTATTATTTGTGAAGTTTATATTACCATAAAAGTTTATTATTATTATTATAAAATGCTGACAACTTTCAAAGGAGATGCTTAATTCCTGGAAGCCCTCAAGTGGTGGAAGGTGATAACAGTGCAGCCAAAAACCACAAGAATCAAACATAACCAAAAGTCAACACACAAACAATTACACAGTGAGCAAGATGTTTTAGGTGTATATTAAGTTTAGTTGTAAGTAGTTTCAGCTATACACAGTAATTATTCTTAGTGTTTTGGGAGCATGAAGCAGCTGAAGAGTGAGCATCAAATGGGAGATGCTACTCTCATAAGTGAAGTCTGAGAGACTTTTATCTTACTTCGTCTGAATGCCGGTGCAGCAGCCTTCTCTGAAGAGGTAGGTATGTTTCTGGCAGAGTAGTGGATTGTTTAGTTTAGATAACACTGAGGCACCTGAGATCCACAAGAACCTGGCAACTAGCAGCTAAGCTACTAAGATTCTTCATCAAAGCCAGGAAGATTCTTTATATTTTTCTTCTTTTCTGCTATGAGTGATGTGGGAACAGATGGGACACAGCCTGAGAGCGAAGTGAGAGTCAGCCAGCAGAGGCCTTAGCAGCTGCACAGAGGCCTTGATAGCCTGCAGAGTTTTAGTTTTAGTACGCTATTCTCCCCATTTTTGCACAGCTATTTTTGTAGTAGTTTTACAGTGTATTATTCTTATCACATCATACCTTTGTGGTGTACTAGTTTTGTCACAATTATAGTAGTTGTTTTTATCTGTGGAGTGTTACTTGCTAATTGGTTAGTATCCTTTGTGTATAAAGGTGTTACTTGCTAATTGGTCAGTGTCTTTTCTGTATGAGAGTATAAATTGCAGCTGCCTGAGCAATAAAGAGATTTCGACTGCACCAACAGCCGGAGTCCATGCCCTTCATACGCCACAAAGTTCATTCCTCTAGAGAGATTAAACCTTTAAAGAATCTCCTCCTGGCATTGCTGACTGTTAATGGAACCTCTCTGAAGTGGTTTTCCAAGGAAATAAGTGATTTGTCTTAAGAATCAACCTATGTAAGTTCCCCAAAGACCTTTAACAGAGCACCTAGTTTCTCTCTTATGGGGCTGAAACTCTTGAGTCAGAGAGGCTGATTTTAAAGTCCTCTGGACCTTGAAGGTTTTATTGCATGAAGAGCTGTTGTTGACTCCATTGAAGGCAGGGAGGCACTACAGAGGGATCTAGATAGATTAGAGGACTGGGCGCTCACAAATCATATGAAGTTTAAACAAGGGCAAGTGCCAGGTTCTGCACTTGGGAAGAGGCAATCCAAAACAACTTACTGACTGGGGAATGAGAGGCTGGAGAGCAGCACTGCAGAAAGGGCTCCGGGAGCTTTGGTTGACGATAAATTGAGTATGAGTCAGCAGTGTGCACTGGCAGCCAAAAAGACCAACAGGATCCTGGGGTGCATCAAGCACTCCGTTGCTAGCCAATCGAGAGAGGTGCTAGTTCCACTCTACTCGGCACTGGTGCAGCCCCACCTGGAGTATTGTGTGTAGTTTTGGGCTCCACAATACAAGAAAGATATCAAGTTGTTGGAGAGCGTCCAGAGGAGGGCCTCAAGGATGGTGAAGGGCTTGGAAAACTTATGACAAAAGGCTGAAGTCACTTGGTCTCTTCAGCCTGGAGGAGACTGAGGGGAGACCTCATCGCTGTGTATGACTTCCTCACCAGAGAGGGAGGGATGGGTGCTGACCTCTTCTCTCTGGTAACCAGCGACAGGACCCAGGTGAGCGGCATGAAGCTGTTCTGGGGGAAGTTTAGGTTGGATGTTAGGAAAAGGTTCTTTACCCAGAGAGTGGTGGAGCACTGCAATAGGCTCCCCAGGGAGGCTGTCATGGCCCCAACTCTCATGGAGTTTAAGAAGCACTTGGACAATGCACTTAGGCACATAGAGTGACTTTGGGGTTGTCCTGTGCCTATAGGAGTTGGAGTCCATGATCCTTATGGGTCCCTTCCAACTCAGGACACTCTGTGATTCTGTGAAGATGGGAGAAGACACAGACTTGGAAGACTCAGAGCACTGTCTGCTGTATTACAGATTCAGCTCAAGGTCTTAACTTGACATGTATTGTTACATTGGCTCATCTGTAGATTGTATACAAAGGGAAACCACAGGTATATGGACTTGAAAATAACTTCCACCTGATTTGCTTTCATTAACTAGCCTACACCTGCTGTCTCACAAGCCTTTGACAGTCTGCCATCTCTTCCCAGAAAGATACAATGTCTGCCTTGCCTTGTCCTTCTAGGCTCAGCTCACCATTCCTGCTGCAAATCATCTCTGATTGCACCTATATGCCTAAGTGGGTTCTTTCACACCTTCTCAGGCTTCTTCAAATCATCAAATACCACACACCACCTGCATCAATCCTGGGTCCAAAAGAGCTGTCCACACACTGCCAACCTGCCTGCAAACATGCTATTGTGGCTAGCGTTTTCTGGTGTGACTTGTGCAGGGACTGCCTCACTGCATCCTGTAGCACGGCTCCAGCACTCTCTACACAACCTCTCAACACCCCTCCTACCTTTGTAGGAGACGGGATGATTTGGGGTTTCTCCTGACATTGGAGTGTAAGGTGACCTTGGTATCTTTCCCATGTTCCTTACACACTGTCTACTATGAGGCAAGAAGACATTTGCCAGCAGTTTGTATTAAGTCCAAAGGAAGGCTGTCAGAAAAACCAGGATGAAGACCAGCTGCTGGCTCAGGAGCAGCCTGGAATTCAGAGCCCTCATAACACTGCTCCAGAAAATGCATTAGAAATGCAAATCATATTCCACGTCTGGAATACAGAGTTTCTGCAGCACATCTAGACTAAGCTCTGCAGGGCAGGAAACTTTCTCTTGATTTCAAACCCAAGCTACCACGTGAACATTGTATTAATAATCCACATGCAATGTGGTTAGGCAAAAGCATTGTTCAGCAACTTTGCAAAGGACTCTGAAAGGTAGTTTCTGTTACCTGCTTAAGCATAAAGCACATCTGTATGCCTGACTTAGAAACAATTCAGCCCAAAACGTAGCGGCATCTCATGCACATTATATTTTGCTTTTCACTTTTTCTTAAAGGAACTGATGGTGCTGCTGCTGTGTGCTGCCTTTCACCAGAATAGGAAAGTATGCAACAGGACTATTGGGGCATGTGCATTTTTCCTGAAATGCTGCTCTTCAGGTGCATAAGACTGCTCCAAGGCCTGTTTGCTTCAGGTTCTACTGGTGAGCAAAAAGCTAGAAGCAAGGTGTTCAGAAGCATTCTAACACAGGTGTCTGACCTGTTCAAGACAAAACTTGCCTCTTCGGTATTTTGGTGAAATGGAGGAAAATTGTCCCAGAAAGTGTTAATTTGAATTGAAAAAAACCAACATTTGCTTGTTCTCCTCCTGCCTTCCTGCTCCCATCCCATTACATACTACATGAGATGGCTTGTTATGCCAAGAACTATTTGAAACTGAATAGTATGACTAATGCTAATGGAGTCATTCTCCAAAATGCCAAATACAGTGATTTCTGAAGCAGCATTAGGGTTTAAAAAAAATAAATTAGAGAAGTATTTTTCTGCTTTTTGGCAGAGAACAGCCAGCTTAGTGTTCAAGGTTTTCTTCAAACACACAGTTACAGAATTATGTGGTTTCAAAATATACATACAATACTTGTGGATCAGTCCATTTAGATAGACAGAGCTCTTCTATTAATTCTTCTTCATCTAAGATCTCCAGAATTGTTTCTTTGAAAACTTTAAGATCTGTTTCCAGTTCTGACAAGCTGAAGAAAGAACAGGCAAAAGGTCAAGTCATGCCCACTGGCACTTCTGCACAAAGATAATCCCTAAACAAGTGTCCCAGCCAGCACCCTCACCACACAGAGTGGCCAGGGAAGGCTTCCTTGCAGGGTTCTAGGAGCTCCTTCAAAAAATTCTCTACAGGCCACACACTTGGCAGTGGCAGTGATCTATCTGGGGATCAGCAAGCTACAGACACAAACTAGAAGGGATTCAAATGTGTTTTCTGGATATATTTGCAAGACAGAAAAAACAAGCACTCCATGAGCATGTAGCAAGTGCATATTTGGCCCATACATGAAGGTACCAGTGTATTAGTACTAGTAACCCTAATGCATAAACTAAAATTAGCCTTTGGATTTATATTCTAGGGAAAACTTTCATGTTCTTTTGTTCTCTTAGGTGTTATTTTGTTCCATCACAAGTTATTCAAGAAGCTTGACTGTATCTTTGAGATCTCAGAACAGACTTCCCTTTTCCTGTTTTTCACTAGATATTTCATATGCTGACTTTTACAAATAAGATGCACAACCCAGCATTACAGTAATCTACAAAATTCATATTAGATACCGTTTTTCTAACATTTCATTGCACATAATTTTCTATGGTCATCTTCCAGCCTCTTCATGGCTTACTCTTATTTACCTCTTGCCATTTTGCAGGAGAATGTGTAGTTTACTCCTATCCACAGACAAAAGCTTGGGGTCCACTAGAGCTTCCAGTGTCTCAAGGATCTGAGGCTGCAAAGTGTTAAGTCTCCCCTGCAGTTTGCTGATCTAGATAACAACATGATCCTTCATAAGAATTAAAGCAATCCCTTTATAAAGACTTGGGCAGCTGACCCCTGTCTCTGAACACAGAATTCACAGTAATGGGCAGTTAACACTATCTGCTTTCCAGTACCCAGGAAATACTTGCTACAGGGACATCACTTGCAAGACAAAGCCAGTGCAAAATACAGTATTTTTATAAGTGATTTGCACTGAACTGAAACCCAATGACAACCACACCAGTAAGGCTGATAGAGCTAAACCACTGTTTGTTTACAAATTTCAAATTATCAAGCAGACGTTTTTAAGGCTACCTAGAAGCCATTATCTGCCTCCTGCCCAAGAGGCAAATAACCTCAGTGCTTTTGTGTGACTTTCATTTCAGCTACAGCCATGTAAAGCCATCATATCCAATTAGCACTTTCTTGGGAAGGGAATGGAAACAGACATACACACAAACCCTTAAAAACTAAAGCAACAAAAGCCAAAACCAAAAGAGAGCTCCTACAGTAAGTGTGGAATACATATACAAATGGGAATGTACAAATATTAACACCATAATAAAGTTACACTGTCCTTTCTATGAAGCAACAACTTCCAAAACAATTGAAGTAAAAATGCAATAGCTCACCCAGTACTGCAGGATTGCTTCTATGGCTCGGAACTCAAAGGGCAGGGAATATGTAACTAGTTGACCTTCCCCAGCCAGCTGAGATGCAAGTTCCTTGGTGAGCCAGTGTTCCAGATTTAAATTGCGATAATCTAGTATCAGAAGAAACTCTGGTGTTATGACAGCCTTCAAGAACTGAAAAAGGCAATACAAGCAGGAGTCTGAAAAAAAATCCTCTGAAGATTTCACATAACTCTAGTGCATTTAATACCTTAGGCACTGATAAAGCCACTCTTCAAAAAGTCTTTTCAGGCAGGAATATAACAGAATCTCACGCTAACTGCAAACTAGTAAATGTCCCATTCAGACACAGCATTGTGCTAGGAGTGATATGATTGAGAAGAGGTTTCTCATAAGCCTTTACTTCCATGTCAATGTTAGCAACATTTCTCCTCTGCTCAACTAGGAAAATGGTCACTAACATGTACTGTTGGTAAACTTCTGATTGCTAGGTAGAGCTCCAAAGACACGTTTACTGCTAGATGGCATGTCACAGAAAGCTCATATTAAAAGAACCATACAAGGAAAGAGCGCCACAAGGATAAGACACAGTTCAAGTTTTCACTCAACTACAGGGAAACCATTACCTCCATTCTCATGATGATCCTGTTGTTCCTAGTTGCAATGCTCATTAGGTGTTGAAATCTTAGATCTCGAGCTTGAAGACCCAATTCCTGGTACAATTCTGTTTTTTTCTTTTCTACCATAAAAATATTTTTAGATGAAGACATTTAGGGGACAAGCATCTATGTTATGAAATGTGCTTCTAAGTATCCCAAAAGAAAAAAAAAAAAGCTGTGCTATCTTTAAAAGTTTTTCTTCCATTGATTCCTTAATGTAGTTTATTTTTGATGAAGTTCAGAAGTCTGAGTATAAAGAAAAAAATTCTAGGAAGAAGTGCAAAAGTTGGCCATGACTATTGACAATGTCAGAAACCAAGTGACTTGTCTGAGA
Source organism: Galbula dea (assembly GCA_013399015.1). NCBI lineage: Eukaryota > Metazoa > Chordata > Aves > Piciformes > Galbulidae > Galbula > Galbula dea. The sequence continues at coordinate 126,323 of VWZX01000672.1, forward strand.
AAGCTCGTGTAATCCTACAGTCTGGGAAACACAAGACAGGGAAAGTATCCAATGCTGGTCAAAAAGGTTAAAGACAAAATAAAAATCACCCTCCTGGGAGAGATGGTATAGACTGTGTTCAAAATATTACTTAAAAATATGTACAAACTGTAACAATAAAGATGCTATGAAGACCAATATAAGGCAGAAAAACAGAGGAAACATTGCAACATCCCAAATAAACACAGTGAAGTATCCCAAATCTTCTAACCCATGTAGATTCCCAACTGGGCTTTTTAGTATTGGGCAAAGAAAAAAAGACAAACAACATGCAAACAAAACTACAATGAAAACTCACCAAAATAGGTAGTATTTCCCTCTTTGTCAAGCTTCATCTAAAGGAGCAGAAAAGGAAAAGTATCTCTTTCATACAACAACTATAAAACACGAAATCAATTCCTAAAATTGTTTGCACTTGCCTAGAAGTCAAATGGAAAATATGTTATGAAAAAAACCTGTGCCCTGTCTTCACAGGTCATCCCAGTTAGGAATCTATTGCACCAAACTGCCGTATGTTTCACTGTTTGTTTGTATACAGGCTGGACAAAACCAGTGTTAGCTGCATGACCATGTTTCTGCATAAGCCTTGGGAAGGAGGTGATTCACAGAGGATTAGACTTAGAATAAAACAGAACAGCCTAGACTAGCCTACTTCAGTTGGAAGGTACCTACACTGATGATCAAGTCTAACTGCCTAATGACTTCAGAGCTAACCAAAAGTTAAAGTATTTTATTAAGGACATTGTCAAAATGTCTCTTCAACACTGATCAGCATGGGACATCAATCACCTCTCTAGAAAGCAATTCCCCATGCCTGACTCCCCTCTTGGTAAAAAAATACTTAATGTCCAGTCTAAACCCCTCCTGGCACAGCTTGGAACCATCCCCATGCACTGTATCACAGGATACCAGGGAGAAGAGATCAGAAAGGCATCTTACATTTTGGATAAAAAATTTTGCTATTTCCTCTGGAGTACCTTAAAAATTTAAAAACAAAATTTAAGATGATAATAGTGCCACAAGTAGGGTAGTTAGGCCTTGTGACCATGTCAAGTACTGCATTAATATGCTATTCAGCTACTAACCTGCATCTAAATCCTTGTCTTAGCACTTGCCATTCAGATTGCTCACTTAACACTGGCCTCTCCTAGTAAAATTATTTTATTGGAAAAATTGCAATGTCTAGTTTAGTCAGAAAGTTTGCTGTTTTGCTTATAAATCATGTATCTTAATTCCATATTACTGGCTTTAAAAACTTTCTGTGGATTAAACATACCTAAGCGTACCTTCCAGTAGAGCTGCAACAGGGGTTACATGGTCACAAGGACCTAGCTGCATGCACCCTGTCACAGAATCACTGCTTTTCATTCTCAAGGAGGCCCTAACTTCCCTCACATGCACTAACAATGTTAATCAAACAGCTTGCAAATGGCTTTCAGACTCATTAAAAAAAATTAAGACAGCTTGTTTTTCTCTAAATCTTACATTTGCTTAGAACTACAGCTACTAAGACACAGGAATAGTGTTTCTAAAAGATATTCACAAGCCTTGGCAAGCTTAACAAGAAACCTTCAGACTGCAGCACTTCTAAGAGTTGACCTGCCTTCACAATTAAAGAAAGAGCACTTCTAGCAGATGCTGGATCTTAGAAAAACATCTTGCAGAACACTGTACACCATAACTGGTCCTCAAATCAGACTACCTTATACCAGCAATTTAGAACTAGGGATCTCCAACAGATTAATCTATCTGCTCTTATGCTGCTTTATGAAAAAATATAAGAGCCATTATCGTTCACATTATCATGAGTTGGACTAGATGATCCTAATGGGTCCTTTCCAACTCTGGGGATTCTGTGATTCTGTTCACAAGCTGCCCTCGGTGGTGGAGATGACGGCACATACTTACCACTGCAAACACAGGAGACACACTAGCTAAGGTGGCTTGGGAAGCTTCTGTCGTGGTATGTTGATTAAATTTACCTGAAGAAAGACAAGACATTTATTCTTACGGCACACTGCACTTTGCCTTTAATTACGCAGTGCCCTGCTACAAGTCATCTGCATAATGCACCAGCACAGAAACGAAGGCGACCATGAGACGGCGCCTATGAACTTGACATCGGCCCAGCAGGGCTCGGGCTGGAGGCCGATACCACACCGAATACAGCTGGTTTGGTTTCCCAGTCCCCGGCTGGGATGTCACCATTCCTCCCCCCCACACTAGGGGGCCCACCGGGGCTCACAGACGGGACACCGCTGGGCCCGACACGGCCTGGCCGTAGAGACAGGCCGGCAACAAGCCCAGCCCGGCCCGGCACGCCCGACGCAGCGCCACTCGCGCTGCTTACCCGCCCAGCGCAATCCCGGAGCGCACAGCCGCACCGCCACCCCTGCGGGCCGGCCCCTGCCCGGCAGCAGCTCCAGGGCCGCCCGCAGGCGGGACCCGCCGCCTGCCGCGCCAGCGCAACGGCAAGGGCAGACCAGGGCACGAAAGAGCAGCCCGGCGCGAAACATAGGCGTCCAGAACGGCAAAGCACACTAGGGTACGGCTGCTAGCGCGCAGCCGCGGAGGAGGAGCCTGAGCGGCTGCGGTGTTACCTCTGCGCAGTCTAGGAGGAACGCGGTGGATTTGTGGGTCTGTTGTGGGATATGGCAGCTGCTACTAGGCGGGTTGGGCCTCGTTTGTGACTTCGCCGCCGGTGGGCGCTAGCTGCGGGCAGAGCCGGTAACGGAGCGGCGGCTTGGGGCACCTGTCTTGCTTCTGCCATCGCCGTCACCGCGGCGCGAGCGGATCTGCAGCTGCCGAGGTGTCTCTGCAAGGCCTACTCCGACCTCCCACAGTGTTCCATGCAGCGCGGAAGCCGTGCGGTGGCCGGGGTTCGGCCACTTGATGAAGATTTTTCCGAGTGTAGAACAATTATGCAAATAAAGGGCTTGCAATTCAATTTCTTGCCCTACTTTTGCGTCTAAAATGGACAGATACATTGGTTGGTTGCGTTTTAGAAGTTTAGTAACACACTAGCATCTGCTGTTGCATATTAAACTGCAGCTTTCATGAACAAAAGTATGATGCTGGTAGCAGAAGTATCCTTCTTTCGGTTGGTTGTGCTGAAGGGTGTAAATTGGCATGAAGGCAAAGCCCATGTTCAAAGCCCTGCAGCAGGACAGATTCCCAAAAGGTACCTCCAGCACTCATTACTGTTTAGCAGAGAAATAAAAAAGAACTGGTTATGATGTTGGAAGGATACAGTTAAAAGCTTTTAAGCTGAGCTGAATAAGTTTATATGAACTGGTCTGAAAGCAGGATAACAAGAAGCCCTTGAGACTAAAGGATGGGATAACCTCAGAGGTTAAAATAATCAGAAACAAGACATGGTAATTAAGATGAGTATCAAAAGACAGAAAAATTCTGTCAACTTTTGTAGATAATGCCTCATTACAGTTTCTTGACATAAACCAGAGAGAGACTTGGACAAAGATCAAACCATTGTGAAGTCCCCTCCATAGCCTGTAGTAATTTTAATACTAAACCCAACACCTTTGTTGGAGAATTAAAGTGTAATGTAGGACCACCTGAGTATAACAATTACAAATTACAGTGAATTAGGAGCATGCATGTAAAATCATATAACCAATCATATATAGTTTCTCTATTATTTGTACAGTATATAAACTGTTGCTGTTGGAGATAACAGGATGCTAGCTTTGTGAATTATCGCTCAGCACCTTTTGTGTGCAGAACTGGTATAAAGCAAATAACTGTGTGACAATTGGTCTTTGCACACCAGGTAAAAAATCCCATTTTGGGACTACAGTTATACTGCTAATGAACTGATTCCTAGAGTGTGGCTGCCTCAACAGGAGTGCACAAATCTAAAAATGCTCCTAACGTGGGGCTGAGTTTGGAAGATAGGAGGGTCAGGGCCAAATTCTGCTGTTGGCTGGGCTGTAAGCTAACAGGAAGTCACCTGAGGGCAGACACTGTCTCCTCCTCTTCTACAGCTCATCACCTGTGCATCTGTGTCTGTGGTTTACGTACACACGTTAATATGTATAGACAAGCATTTGTTTGAAGTGGAGTCACATGTACAGAATCAGAACAACAGCTCATACAACACTTCACACAAAGATAAATGACTTCAGGAGGAAATAGTTAAATAAAAAAGTTACTCTACAGTTAATTACAGTATGTATGTGCAGACTGAAGCTGTCAGAGAATGCAAATGTTGGCCCCCTTTTTACTTGATAAAATCTGAAATCTGCTTAAATGGAGTATTTTAGCTCTAGTTTTGGTTAATTGCAGCAGGTGGCAGTGCATACAAGACTAATACTCTTCGCTGTCAGAGATACTTAAAATTAGGAGATGCCAGACAGCACAGAAAATACTGCAGGAGAGCAGGAAACAAACATGTACCATTGCTGGCAACTAAGGGCAGCTGACAATGATTCTGCATGTTTGGAATGCAAAAGCTAAGGAAACATCTGAAGAGTATCTGCCAGAAATTTACATTTAGTGACTCTGCAGTCTCACACAGCTGACATTTCAGAGTCTCCAACAAAAAAGGAAGAAGATACTGGCCTGGTCTGTTTGTTTCCCTTTGTCCATCTGTTACTCTGGCTGCTTACACAACAGAATTGTTGGAAATAAAATGATGTAATTTCACACCAAATATACATTGATATGAACTTTGATATGAATAAGGATATTGGGATAAGGAATTGGCTTGACGGCTGCACCCAAAGAGTGTGTGTCAGTGGATCCATGTCCAAGTGGAGGCCAGTGACAAGTGGAGTCCCTCAAGGATCAGTACTAGGACCAGTCTTGTTCAACATCTCTGTCAGCGACATGGACAGTGGCATCGAGTGCTCCCTCAGCAAGTTTGCTGATGACACCCAGCTGTGTGGTCCAGTTGATACGCTGGAGGGGAGGGATGCCACCCAGAGGAACCTGGACAGGCTGGAGAGGTGGGACGATGCCAACCTCATGAAGTTCAAAAAGAACAAGTGCAAGGTCCTACATCTGGGTTGAGTCAGTCCCAAGCACTGATACAGGCAGGGTGAAGACTGGCTTGAGAGAAGCCCTGCGGAAAGAGACGTGGGGGTGTTGGTGGATGAGAAGCTCAACATGAGTTGCCAGTGTGTGCTTGCAGCCCAGAAGGCCAACTGTATCCTGGGCTGCATCAAGAGAAGTGTGGCCAGCAGGTCGAGGGAGGTGATTCTCCCTCTTTGCTCTCATAAGACCCCACCTGGAATATTGCATCCAGTTCTGGAGCCCCTATTACAAGAAGGATATGGAATTGCTGGAGCAAGTCCAGAGAAGGGCCACGAGAATGATCGGAGGACTGGAGCACCTCTTCTACAAGGACAGTCTGAGACAGTTGGGGTTGTTCAGTCTGCAGAACAGGAGGCTCTGAGGAGACCTTCTTGTGGCCTTCCAGTATCTGAAGGGGGCCTACAAGAAAGATGGTGAGGGACTTTTTAGGAGGTCAGATAGTGATAGAACCAGGGGAAATGGGTGTAAACTAGAGGAGGGTAGATTTAGGTTAGATATTAGGAAGAAGTTCTTCACTATAAGGGTGGTTAGATAGTGGAACAGGTTGCCCAGAGAGGTTGTGGAAGCCTCATCCCTGGAAGCTTTCAAGACAAGGCTTAATGGGACCCTGGGTAACCTGATCTAGTGGATGGTGTCCCTGCCAGGCAGGTGGTTTGGAACTGGATGATCTTTAAGGTCCTTTCCAACTCTGACCATTCTATGATATGTACAATATAACAGGTCAGTACACCAGTAAGCATTGGTATTGTATCTTATTACAGCTGCATTATTGGTCATCATCATAATGATCTGGAAAGGGAGACAATAACCAAATATCACTTCTGTCTTTAGAGGTGAAGGCAACACGCTGGTGTGAACTGGCAGTGAGGGCTAAGTTATGAAGCATGGATAGAATGTCTACTTTTATACTGCTGTTGATAAAAGATAACTGTAGATCTAGAACTGCCATCTATGTTTTGCAGACCTAAACACCAACAAGCTCCTTGCTGCTTCTGCTCTATGGGTGTCAGATATCCTGTCTGTCCTGCAGTACCAACCTTTGGGAGCAGTTTCCTGCACCAAACAATATAATGGGTCAAGATCATCTGGTGTTTGCTGAAGAAGCTCATTGAGACAAAAGGGCATGATGGCCATTCTCCATCCAGCCAAAATGGCAGGATAGCTCCTGCACAGGCTTCCTTAGCCATGAAATCACCATCCAAAACACAAGCTATTTGTGAGGTTGAATTACATAAGCAATGAGTTCCACTGCAGGCTGAATGTCAGTACAGACCTGAGGGACTGGTCTGACTGCAGCTGGGGTATGTGGAAGAGAAAAGAGCTGGAACACCAAAGAAAAGCACACAGAAAGAGAAGGGAATCGTAGGTATCATCAGAGGAGTCCTTATAAATCTCTGCTGAAGAGAAGCTCAGGGAACTTTTTGCTAAAATTATGGTAGAAAGGCATATAGATGTCTGTCTACAGAGAAATTTTCTCCCAGTGTATGATTTGTACATTTAATCAATCCTGTTTATACACAAATATGTGCCTGGAGCTTCTACCTTTTTCTTCTCATAAAATAAATGTGTACAGGAGCCCCATTTTATTCACACTGAGGAAAAATAAACAAGCAAGAAACACAAACCAACAGATTAACCAAAATCCCCTAAGTTTGCTTCCAGGCAGTAGATGAGTGTCTAGCAGGTGATGAGTGCAGCGGAATAAGAGTAGAAAGAGAAAAGGAAAAACCCCATGGAAAGATTAAAAAATATGACATTCATGTTTAGAATAATTTATTTGATGTGAATGAACCAGAGGTGCTCAACTGATAGTCTCAGGTGCTTTGATCAAAGTTAGCTACAGTAACAGACTGCGAAATCTTTGCCTAGAAAGGAAGCTTTCGCTTTCATTACTCTATATGAAGACCATATCAAACATTATTTTTCAACTTTTTCCCTGCTGAAGCTAATCCCCTGGAATTTGTTTTCCCATGGAGAACCATTTCTTCATGTGTCTCTAAAGGTTTGCCAAAGCCTTTTCCCTATGTAACTTAGCATCTCAGCTGTCTCAAGAATAACATTAGATAAGGCCTGTATCAAACAAAAGCTGTAGCTTAAACTGTTATTGTCTAATGCATTTTTTAAAAGCAAAAATAATAAATCCTCGTATTCTGAAGAATTTTTGATCTTGCAATTTTATCAGTAGGTAAAATTGTTATGACATGGGTTTTAATTCACAACTGCATCAGTCCATCAGTAGTTTGTTTCTTACAGTTACTATATTTGTAAGACTTAAGCCACCAAATTAAGTAATTATGTACTTTAAACTGTCAATTCAGACAGTCTGATTACCCCAGAATTACAACTGGGAATAAAGGAGCTGCTATTGCTTAGTCTGATTTTTAGATAAGCTGCACAAAGGTGTAGTTATTAAGTGTGATCCTCAGCAGTGGGTGCAATAGAACAAGCTGTATTCTGTTCTCTGTACTTAAAAACTTTTTACAGAGCCATAGTGCTGTCTACTCTCTTGTATGGATCAGATTCATGGGTCATCTACCGCCACCACCTGTGTCTCCTAGAACTCTTCCATCAACGTTGTCTCCACACAATCCTCAACATCCACTGGTCAGATTATGTGACCAATACATCTGTTCTGGAACAAGCAGCAGTCACAAGTATTGAGGCCATGTTACTGAGAACACAGTTGCGATAGGCAGGGCACGTCTCAAGGATGAAGGACCACTGCCTCCCTAAGATCTGGCTTTATGGTGAACTTGCCACTGGCTGCCGCAAGAGAGGAGCTCCAATGAAAAGATACAAGGACTCCCTGAAACAACATCTCAGCCTTGGCCACATTGATCTTCATAGCTGGTCTACTCTGGCCTCCAACAGGGAGGCCTGGAGACACACCATCTATAATGCTGCAGATGCTTTTGAGAAAGCACGCAGGATCTCCCTTGAGAAGCAAAGACAGCGCAGAAAGAATCGTGCCTTGCAGAACACAACATCTAAGGAGTCTTTCTGCTGTGTCTTTTGCAACCGTACATGCCTATCTCGTATTGGCCTTTTTAGCCACCAACGCGTGTGCAACAAATGTTGGTAGAGCCCTTCCCAAATCTTCGTTCGCGAAGCCTAGCCATGATGATATACTTAAAAACTTTATCCTTTTCCATTCTTTCCATTCTGTCAGTCTTTTCTTCAGCACCAGTACATGTTCCTGTCTTCATGATCTCTCTGAGCCTTGTTGTCAGGGCTGCAACAAGCTCCTTGCAATAAGCTGCAAAATCTTTCCTGGTTCTGAAATGACAATTTTGCTGCAGAAAAAGTGATCCTATTTGATGATGTGTTGCTATGCTGTTCTCATTACATCCCCCATTGTGCTCTCATTATGTGACCTCAGGTCCATCGTGTGGTTCTGACACACGACTTGATTGATGTGATCTAATGCATCAACCTCGAGTAAGATGAGAGGTCAGACACTATTCAATCATAAAGAGATTATGAGTCTGCATTTATCTTAATTGTGTCAGTGGGTTCAGCAGCTTGTCTTGTTATTGTAAAGAATGTGATAGGAGATTGCTTAGCAATGGAAACAAAAGTGGGGCTAAGAGGTCAGGCCCTAGAAAGGCTAGAAGAAGCAGATTCTCATGGATGAAGGCCCAGCTATCATGGGCTGAAGTGTTTGAGCTTTTATTAGCTTTCAGGAATTGGCTGTATTTAGGCAAGATGAAAAACATGCTGAATGTACACAGTATTGGAAACACCCTGCTTTTGTTTTCTATTGTTCCTATTATTGAAGAATATAAAATGTCTTGTTCTGAAAAAGCTGGTGTGAAATAGTGGGCTCTCTAGCCAGCCCATCAGAGGCTGAACAGGCATGGTTGCTTTTCAGGAGCTGAATTGGAAGGTGTTGCCCTAAGAGTAAGAAAATGGTGAGATTCCAGTGCAGCATAAATAAAGCAATACAACAGAGGGCAGAAATGCAAGCAGCTAAATTTGAAAGATGAAGTCTTCAGATGCACAGCCATTAGCTATGTAAAGGTTAAACTATGGTCAAAGTTCTTCACTGCAATTCTTCAAAGGATTCATAATGTGTGAAACAGAGCAAGGCCCAAAGAGTCAACTCAGAAAGCCAACTCTGAGCTAGAATTAAAGAACCAGGATTGTAAGACCAGTGGAACAATAACATCTGGACAAAGAACGCTGTCATACTGACACAAAGAACATAGAGTAAGAACACAGAAAGATAAAGAGCACTGAAGATGCTAAAAGACTAACATAAATCTTACGTAAATCTTACATGAATAGAGATAGGAAAGGAACAAGGAGAGATATGGGGCAGGAGTCCAAAGACTATTGCAAAATATACATTGTAGTCAGCAGAATCAAGAAAAGTTCAAAACTTTGCCTGAGGAAGAAGAGCAAAACCACGACCCCTAAAGATGAAGTAACAGGATGTGCCACCAAGAATCTCCCCAAATTGAAGACCACGCCTATAACTCCACCTTAACTCTGCCTGCTATGAATATTAAAATTAGGTGTTGCAATAATATGAGTATGCATGTAAAGATGTTGTAATCTCTCACTAAATTGTATAAATAGTCTGATTTTCACTGACTGCATTGGAACCCTGTTGTCCAGCATGAGCTGGGGGTTCCCCAATGTTGCCTGAAATAAATACCTCACTGCTTAAAGACTAAAACTTTGTCTCTGAGCAGTTCCATAGAGCCTTTTGGGGCATAATTTTCGGCATCATATGCTCCAAATTTTGGACAAAGACTTTTCCCACCAGTTCTAGGCTGTTTTAAGGTTAGCAGTAGTATGGTACTATTTAAGGAATATTTTAATACAATCCACAACAGTGACTGGAACTAGTGTTGCCATAGGTAAAGACCAATCGTATTTTCGAGTAGCACAAGTGTCAAAACAGGTGCACAAGTAAAAAATTCAGTGGCTTAGTCCTATGCCAAAGATGTTGTGTGATTGCAAATTAGACCCTAAGATCACCAAAAGTGGTGCAGATAGTTGACATATGACTACTTGACTGCAGAACGGTGTGAAGGCCATCAGCATTTTTGTTTTCTACACAAAAGCATATTTTTAACACACGTTTTTATTTCAGGGTGCAAGCGATCAATGTTAAACAGTATTAATTTGAAGATGGTAAATGCTTAGTTCTCCCCTTTATCAGTTAGAAGAAAAGCAGCAGTAAGTAGAGAAATATATCTGTTAACCAATAACAGTAGCATATTTCACTTCCTTCACCCTGAAATTGCTTTTTGTAATGGTTAACTGCCCTGTTGTAACTCACAGCAGGGGGGTAATTTTCCCGTCAAAGGAAGTAAGATAAAAGGAAAGAAAAATTCCTTCCATCACATGTGTTGAAATCTATTTGGAAGAACAATCATTACTGTACACTAAACAATGCCAGGTAGGAAGGTCTAGACCAGTTTTAGTCTTGTGACAAACAGTGGGGGAAAGGGGCTGTTAAAGGAATTCAGTTTGAATTTAAGGCATTTTCTGTTTATTTTCTCTCAAGTTTTATGGCATCTTGTACCTAAAGTGTGGCAAAAATCCAGTGGAATCCAAGCCTCTGTGTTTTATTACGTGGCTTCCTGGAAAGAGTAAAGCAGATAGCATTAAAAAGTATAACCAGAAGTCCTGTCTCAAGCATGTTGAAGGTGTTTTCCAGTAAAGAAACCTTATTAGTCAGAATTAGTTTGGACACACCAGTTCATTGAATAAACCCATAAGACTTATGCTTGCTTGATTTTTTTAAATAAAATTTTTAATAATCTGAGACTTTTAAAAAATGGACTCTTCTGATAATGCAAAATCCAAAGTTACATCAGACAGTCTGGAGATATTTGGCTGAGAATTAGCAAGGAAGTAGATAATTTGTTCATCAAGTTTTTAAAATAGGTCAAGATGAGAATAGTAGGAGGATGATTTCGTGATCTGATGTATTTATCTGTGAAATCAACGAGTTTTTTAATGGTGGTAGAGTTTGGATCTAGTCAATATGTATACTAATATATCTTTAATATATGCTGTATCGTATCTACTATGTAGAATTCTAGAAATTTACTTAGGAAACAGCGCAACATTAACCAATTTGACTTTACATTATGTTCTTTGAAACACAAATGAGTTATCTTACATTTTTTGTCTATTATCTTTGTTTTATTCTGTTGATGTGGTTTTTGTTAAAAATAAATTGTGCCCAAGGGTATTCTGATTCATCAGCCTACTGTTCTTGGTGTATGTTAATTTTAAGCTTGGTTTAGTGGGGCAAGCCACCAGTGAGTCTGATTAACTGAAATTATCCACACAGAACTGCAAGTTTGGGCTGGCTCAGCAGAATTGATGTTAGCTCTTGTGATAGATCACAGAGTCTTAGGAGAACAAATTGTAACAGACTCACTCAACTGGAGAATGATAGAAGTACTGAAAAGGTTTTAAATACTCCAGGAATTCAAATAACTAAATAAATGTACCCAAATACTGGGGGAGTGCAGTTTAGTTTTGTTACTAGGAAATTTTGCTTACTCACATGGTAGGGTGAGGGAAGAGCACCCAAACATTATCTGTAACTTCTGCATATCATTTCAAAGACATTCAGAGGGTATCAAATTAGTAGGCATGTTAAAAAAATAACAATCAACTGCCTGTACATACCTACATGTAACTAATTTGTGTAGTTCTAATTTCAACCCCACTGATAACTCTTTTTTCCTCTGCAAGATCACAGCCCAACTTTATTTCTGAATTGCAGCAAATGTAAACAGCAAATGTATGGCAACAGGCGACCTGGAGCAAAGATCTAGTTTTGAGGTGTGTTTTTTAATAACTGACAAGAAGAAAGTAAGAAAGGAATCCTTAACGATGTTGGTTTTCAGTCGTTCATTTGTTTCATACATAGACAATCCTCACAAGTGGTAATCGTTAATTGTTAATGAACCTAAAGCAAAATGAGGCATCAAAAAAGTCAGTCTCCAGAGGAGAAAGCATATATCAGAATCAGCAAAGGAATAAGAAAAAGAAGCTTGGGCAGAGAGCCTGAAGCAGTCACAGTAGAAATTGCCTTTTGGTGATGCCTGTGTCTTGCCCTTGCCTCCACCCCGGGCCAGCTGCTCAGCATTGTCATGATCTTGATCTGCAAGATCTAGTAAAAGTCTGTTTTTATTCTTGGGAGGAGAAGAACCGACTCCTGCCGTGAGAAATCCCAGGAAGAACTGGCCAGATGAGAAAGAAATACGTGTTGCTTTTCGGCTACTCTTCTCCTCCAGCCCCGGCAGGACCACAGGCGGCCCAGCGACGAGGCCGGCGTATCACTACCTTAAAGTTCCGGCCCTTTGCGGCGCGGTCAGAGGCCGCCGGGGGACAGGCTCGCTAGCGGTTCCTCCTGTACTCTCCCACACCCGAGCCAACGGCGGACACCCGGCGGCGGGGCCTGGGGAGCCGTTACCGGCAGGTAACTGCCATTCGCCGGCAACCCGCCTGGCGCGGACCCGCCATTTCACAGCAGCTCCGCCTCTCCTCACCTTGCCCTGCTTTTCCTAGCCCGGCGGCCACCTTCTTACCGCCCCGCTGCCCGTGCTCTTTGTGGCGGCACTGAGCCGCCTCGACGTTTCCTAGCTGCCACTGCCGCGGCTATTGCCGCTCCCCCCCCAGGGGCTGCTCAGACGGCTGGCCTTCGTCTTGTGGCAGGGAGCCTCGGCGCGCTGCAGGGGAGAGGCAGTGGTAGGCAGTGCCTCAGCCGCTGGGGAGAAAGAGAAGGTAGCGCATCTTTAGCTTAGGTGCGGGGTTCTTGGTCCACCTCCTCGTGCCAGCTTTGCTCCCGCGTCCCTCTCCCTGCCTCTGGGCACAACACATCCTCGTCCTCCTTCCCCCAGACATCGTCTGGTGAATAATTTAGCCCTGGTTTGTGCTGGCCTCTGTACTCTCCTGACCCTGACGCGGCCGCTGGCTCTGGGTCTGTCAGGCTCCTGGCGCGCACTTGCCTGGCTGGGCAGTGAGGAAGACAAGCATACGAAAGAGAAAGTTTTCCGAGGAAGGCAAAGCTGGAGGGTAAAGACCCTGGGAGGCCATCGATCTCTTTGCAATGGTTTGATGGTTTTTTTCTCTTGTTGAGGGTTTTGGGGTTTTTTGTTGGTTTGTTTTGTTTTTTTGTTTGTGTTCCCCCCCCCCCCCCCCG
>VWZX01000672.1:139619-156552 GCA_013399015.1 Galbula dea
CCCCCGAGTTACTGTAATCCTTGTTAACCTCCTCAGGCGCCAGGGAGCAGCAAGAGGTGGTTGCCTAGGAGGAGACGCTCTTGAAAGGCTGAGCAGAGCTGTGCAGCAAGGCCCGGGGAGGCTGTAATCCCGCCCTGCAGCCCTGGGCTTCCTTCTCTGCCTCCCTGGAGGTGGATCCTGGCGCCCAGGCCCCAGAGTAAGCGTGGGTGCTTCACCCCCGGCTGAGAGTGGTCAGGGAAGAGGTGAGAGGTGCTCAAGCAGGAACTTTTCTCCTGAGTAAGCAGGTGCAGACAGCACATCAGGGTGGCTTGGGCTGCACAGGAGGTCCAAAGCCATCAAGCATGACAAATCCTGGCATGAAAGGGTCATGGCTTTCGCAGCCAACGGTGAAGAGTGTGCTAGTGTATCGCAATGGGGACCCTTTTTTCCCCGGGCGCCGTATTGTCATCAATGAGAAGAAAGTGTCCAACTTTGAGGTATTCTTGAAAGAGGTGACAGGCAGGGTGAAGGCACCTTTTGGAGCTGTGCGTAACATCTATACCCCCCGAGGAGGGCATCGTGTCCGGCAGCTGGAGGAGCTTCAGAGTGGAGAGCAGTATGTGGCTGGTGGCAGAGAAGCCTTCAAGAAACTCAAGTGAGTGGCTAAAAAGTAATGTAAGATTTGTATGGGACTTGAATATCAGCACATGGGGTTTGGTGCTGTGGCAATACTTCAGAACCCTTTCCTCCTTTAATAGGCATTGCAGAAAAATGATTTAAAGGCTATGACACAAGGGAAAAAGAGAGGTACTTGCAAAAGAGAAAACTGCGAAAGAGCTTTAGAAGGGAACCAAAGAAAGACTGCTGTTACCAGCAGTTAACATAGTGCCATCTCCCTGACAAGTTGGTAGAGAAGGAGAAACAGCCCTTTAAACCAAGGGACCTGCAGCAATGGCATGTTGTTGTGATGTGTGTGCTTAATGGAGGTGTCAGTATTCGTGCTCAGTGGTAACAGAGAGAAGGCTGTAGAAAGCTGTGGTGCTGACAGTCCTGCGGTGAAGTTGATGAGCTTGGGAATTTAATTCCCAGCACTTCTGTTCTTGTTTATTTTTAAAAAGCCTAAACTATTCTACCCACCTATCTTCATCTTTTTGTTCATTTTGAGGAGGTATATAGCTTTTTTATGGCCAGAATAGCTGATTCCCTCCTGTTATTTGAAAGATGACTGACTACTTTCTTTCCTCTGCCTGGACACTAAGAATTAAGCTGATAGTTCCTCTTTTTTTTTTTTTTCCTAGTGAGTGACTGGGAGAATGTCATATAGGAGATCTGGGCTTTTACATATGTCTTCTGAGTGGCTCTGCATGTTATCGGTAATGGTTCTTAACTCTGGCAGTGAATGTAAATGGTCTCAGTTGCCTAATTATATGTTCTGTTTAGTCTTTGTGGGCATTTTTCCTACAGCTGAATTAAAAAAAAATCTCAAGATGAACAATCCCTTTCTGGAGGTGGTTGGGAATGGATATGCTGAACTACCAGCTTTACAGGACCTTGCTCAGCTTGGTTTTGTAGAGTTGAGAACACAGCATTTTTCAGAAGACAGGACAAAACTCCCTGTGTAATGAGCAGGATCTCTATCAGCTCCCTTACAGTTTTTGTTACTGTCTGCTTCTGACTATTTCTTAAAGCTTCTTGTGCCTCAGTGGTGAAGCTGGAAAGATGGACGACAGACTAAGTATAAGCCCCTTTCCCTCTCTGCTCTCTTCCACGTCAAATGCAGTGCTCAACTCTCAAGGTAGATCTACCGTAAAGTTTTGGTGTTAAATCCTGTGATTCTATGAATGGCTTAAAGTGGTTAGTTGTCAGCACACCATGTTTCCCTTCCCTATATGTGTTTTATGTACAAGAGACAGGCTAAAAATAATTGTTCAGCATTACCATGTGCTGTGTAGAAAATCAGGTACTCTGGAAAAAAGCATTTATTTTTGTCATTTCATGTTTTATGGTCAGAGTTTTAATGGTGAGAGCTTTTTAGACTTTTATGGTTGCTACATGCAACAACATACTTAAGTATTTAAGGTCAACAAAGAGAATATTTTAAGAAACGCTAACCTGAAGAATTTGGTAAAAACAAGTTGTTTTATGTGTCCCATGATCCTGTGACTTGAGATCTTTCAATTTCAGAGCTGGAGTTCTCAACTATTAGTATTTTTTTTTTATATTATGCTGTAAATGTTGGCACTGCTTTTATAAGCATTATTTAAGACAGGCTGAAGGTGTTAATATTGATCTTGTTCTTAATTGGGTTGTAGACAGAATGATAAATAGGGAGGCATCTTTGCCAGAAAAGTCAGAGAAGAGGAGGGGTGAATTGAAAGGGACAGTTTTCTGAAAGCAATCAAAGGAATTAAAGAAAAGAGCTTATGTTTGTGTATGTGTCACAGGGAAATATAAAGCAGTTACAGCTGTGGGAGACCAAAGCATCCGCCCTAGAGTATCTGAGTCTGATATCAGCAAAAATTTTGTACATTTTTTCTATTTTTTTTGCAGTGATGCTTGTTGGACATATTCATTGATGTGATAAGACTAGGCAAGGCTCAACTTTGAAATGAAAGCTTGTGGCACCCATGTGTGGTAGCATAATGGAAAGGAGAGAGTATCCCAGGAGAAGCAGAAGCTGAAAGTGTCATTATTCCACTTAAAGAAGTTCATTTGTTGCTTCTCAGATGTCTTATTCTGAGAACTGAATCTTTTTCTTCCCTATCTGCAGTGAATTCTAGACTAAATTATGCTCACCTTTAGCTTGGAACCCGTGTCATTCCAAGCCCTGAAGCTTAGCATCTTGCCATAAATAACCCTGAGGGTATATAGTTAGCATAGTCTGGGTACCTGGGCAGTTGCCTGTTTGCCAATCCATGGGTTACTCATGCTTGAGGGCTTATTTAATTCCCTTTCTTTGGAAAGGCAACATACAGCTGATACATCACTGTATGTTTTAACTAGTAGTTTTAACACTATGTTTTTGTGAGAATATGTATTCTGATGAAGAGCAGTATTGTTCAAATAGATGTATTTTGGTTTCTTGTCCAGTTGAGACTTGTATTTTGTCTATTCATAAAATAATTTGAAGATACTATTGATTCATTGCAGCCACAAGAAACCAGAATATACAGTGGTCAGATGTGCCCATTTCCTATTGAAACACAAATAGTGTAAAACCTTTTAAACTTTAGTTGATGCCCTGGGTTAAACTTGGGTATGGAGGAAAGCTTTAAATCTGTAAGAGATTTACTGTGAGAAACCAAGAGGTGAGATGATGACTTTCAAAACTCTGGTAAGTTGATACTCTGCTAAGATTTGTTGATGCACTTCACAGCAGTATATGAGCTTCTTTCTGACAAGAGGATTATTGATGGATATTAAGGATTATTGATGGTGTCTTCTAATCACCAGTGACTTGAAAAGTAGATAATTAGTTCTCCCATCTTTTGTATTAGCTTGGAGGTCTTACCTGCAGGGTTTATAATAACACTCCTTCAATAAAATCTTCAACTAGTTACTTTTTATGCTGTTTTGAGGCATGATAATTTTTAAAGCTTAGTGCATGAAAAAAGTGTGTAAATGTTTGTATTACATAAGTTAGATGCTTCTATAAGTAATCAAAACTGTTTTCTTTCCACAGCTATTTGGACATTGGAGAAACAAAGAAAAAACCTGCTGAAGTCAATAATGAGGTAGGATGTCTGAGGTATTTAAGAAGTAAACCTGCAGTTAATGTTAGTGACTGGCTTGCATTTATGTCTGGTTTTTAATATATTGTTATATGTTTCATAACAATAATCTACCATTCTGAACGTATTCTTTCAGTGATTATTACTCTGATTGTGCTGAGCATGATGCACTGTTTGTCTTCTTCTCAGCTTTCTGAATTGCCACATCCAGTCAAAAACTTCCAGTAAAGGAAATCTCCTGATGACTTCATTGGGTCTGGTTGTAAACCTAAGGGAACTTTTTTTTCATACAAAAAAGATGGTGAGAATGAAAATTTTGGAACTTCTAAACCAGCAAACTTTCTGAAAAACTTAGTATTTTCTCTGGAGAAGGGACATTTTTGGTTGAAAAAAAATCACACTTAGTTGAAATGGTTCTCCCAGCCATTGCTTGTGTCATTTGCAAACTTCTAATGAGTTCCATCCATAATTTTCCAAGCTCATGTTTTTTTTTTTGAACAGTGCTATGGTATATCCTGAGGAAATAACTGTAGGCTTCAGAAAACAGTGTACGTGCATTTTTGTGAGTTGTGTGACTCCATGTACTAGGACACTCCACATTATTTTCACTGCTTTATTGTGTATGGAGATAACAATGATTCCCAAAAAACATTTGAATCACAGCTTTTGCCTGACAAGCACCACCAATTCACTTGTTTCTCAATTTGTTTTGCCTTGTGCTCTCATGCTGTATTTCCAGTGATTTCTCTTCAGACAGTAGGACACCTGGTACTGGAAGACTCTCAAAATTGAAGCCTTAGTGCTCTAATGACATTTACTGTGATACTCAGATACTTCTTATTCAGAGGCTGTGAAATACATTTCATAATTAATCATAACTCTGTAAGCCATATTTTTTCCTTTCAACCAAGCACAATCAACAGGAAAATCAATTTCAAGTTGGAGATTTGTTATACTACAAGCACCATATAAATTTATCTTAAGTTGTGCAGGGTTCACAGGCAGAGAATAAAGTAATTAATCTCAATTTAATTGTGATGTAAGTAAGAGGTTACAATTTGTTGGGGATGTTTTTGGTTTGTTTTGTTTTTGTGGGAGGGAAGGTAAAATGTTTGTAGAGTAGCAGTATTGCACTTACCTGAATCTTCAACACATAGAATATAGTTCTGAACCAACCCCCACCTTTGGATTTATGACTGACTAGTCTTTAATATTTTTTCTGAATACCTGGAAGTTTGGCTAGCACCATATTTTATGCTAAAACTGTGTCTGGGTGAGAAATAAATTTATTCCTACATAACTAGGACAACAAAAAGTAGTTAAGGAAATTGCTTCTCATTATCTCTGAAACCACGATGGTTGCATTGACTATTATGTGACTCCCATTAATAGTGTATGGTGTGACTAGTTCCATGTACCCTCTGCTGAGACTGTAGTTGTCTTCATGGAAGATCTTTAACCACGGCTTCTGATACTGCCAGTTACCAGGACAACCACAGACTTGCTACTGATTATTTTGCTGCCTATCATTAGAAGATTCTTGATATAATAGAAATTCTGAGCAGTTGGAAAAGTAGTTGTAGAAGTTGCAGGTTTTTTACTTACAGTTGCATGTTTGGTAAGAGAGGTTTCTAATTTCTTGTGGAATCTCTGATCATTGTATATTAACACTTTTGGCCAGGGCTTTAAGGTAAACCAGTACAAAACATCCATTATCTCAGCTTGCTTTCTTCCTGTTTGACTTAGGTTTTCAATCTCCATAGTCTCTGTGGAGACCTTAACTGCCTATGTCAACTTTAACTTTATGTGATTGATTTTTTTGGGGAGAGGAGTCATAAAAATGAGATGAAACCTAGTGATAGTCTACAGATTTTTTTCTGGGCTTATGACAAACACAATTGTTTCCATGCCCTAATAATTTAGTCCTAGGAACGAACTTTCAGGGGGCTAGTAACGGAAGTTTTAATGGCTAAATATATTTTTGTTAAAACAATGTGAGGAAGCAAGTTCTGATTTTACATTTTTTAGGCATTCAGTTAGAAATCAAAAGCCTAGGTGTGTTTTATGAGGAGGAGGAGTATTCTTTTTGCTTTGGCCAGATTTGCATCAGCAAACAAAAAAGTAATATTTTTCCATGGAGCTTTGTAACAGTCTTTTATGCCAGCCACAAAGTTAATGTGCTTTCATAAAGCATTATTTTAAATTGAATTTCAGAAACAAAATCCTCCCGGTTCGTTTCAGTTGAAGGAAAAAAACAGTATATGTGTGAGTTGACGGCATTGCTAGAGAAAGACATTTATGGCTCAGTCCTCCAAGCACAGCAAGGTGTAATTTGTGAATCATCTCTACTTCAGTAGGAAAGTTACCATGGAGTTATGAATGTACAGGAAAGTTTGTGGGTCAGATTTGACTTTCTAGTGTTTTGGTGGGCTGAGGAGGAGGCTGGAGGAAAGAAATGCATACAATTATTTGGTTGATTATTTGTCTCACTGCAGCTTTCTCTGCTCCTCACAGATCAAGAAACAGTGTGCTATGTGTTGAACAAAAAGCTCTCTGATGGCCTCATAGACAACTCCAGGCTAATGTTAAGGGTGTGATTTCAGTCTGATCTTTGCAGGGTGATTTCTGCTGTCTTTGTGCTGGTGCTGAAGTATTGCTCCCTTCATTAGGTCCACGTCTTCTTTCTTTTTTTTCTCCCTTTCTTTTCCTTCTTCTCCTCCTCCAAACCCCCAGATGTTTTTAGAACACAATATAATTTGTTAGGGACACCAAATCATTCTTATGAGTAGTGTTGATGTCAGCTAGAGCCTGGAGACAGCAAAGGCTGTTCTTCAAGCGTGCTCCTGGGGATTGCCTCCCAGCTTTTTCACATGGCAGCTGGCCTTGCTCTGGCCATGACCTCGAGGGTGAGCAATCATGGCAATAAATGGCCTTATGCCACTACTCTTGAGTGCTGATGGTACGTTCGGAATTGATGTAGTATTTTTTGTTGCCCACAGAAGGAGATAGTCTTGGAGCTGTTAGAGCTGGCTTGCTGTAGACCAAATTTTGGAAGCACATTGATGCTTGCCTGGTGGTGATGATTTTCTGTAGCTGTGTAGTGCCATATATTAAGGATCTGAAAGCTGTGAAAAGGTAGCACAGAAACAGAGAAATTGGTGTTCAGTAGATAAGGATGGTATAATCATGCATAGGTACAAGAGGATTAGTTCTGGTTCAATGAAGTACATTTAATTGAGCATTTCCTAACTGATTGGTGTTTCTCAGTGCAGGTTTTTCTCCAGTAAAACAATTACAGATATCTATTTCCAATGCTGGTTGGTAAGGAGGGAGGCAGAAGGAAGAAAACTATGCAACAGCTGTAAACTGTCAATTTGTATGCAGCTGTAGATTTTCTTTTGTGTTAGTTAAACTGCTGAATGTTTGACATCTGCTTTTGGGAGTACTTTAATGCTGTTCTTTGAAGGCAGCATCTCAATCACTTTAAATTTGCATATAGCTAGAAAATGTGTGTCAAACTAGAATTAAAAAAGGAAAAAATCATGTTCAAGATATGGTGTAAATATGATGACCTACATTCAGAAAGAAGTCCCCCATCAGTGGTGTCAGCAACACAGGAAAGCTTATGTTTCTGCTTCTTTCTAGTATAACAACTGCATATAGCAGTTTAATTTTGAGGCCTTTTCTTTTAAAAATAAGCATTGTTTTAAAAATAGTTGAAGTATGACAGTAATAATAATGCTTTTAAAATCCTGCCAAATAACTGTAGTTTTGATCTGTAAGGCTCAACCATCAATCAGAGTTGGATCTGTTAAAAATATTATTTAAAAACCCATAGTCATTCTGCTACTGATACAAATCAGGTTTCAAGTGGTCTTCAGATAAATAATGTCATTACCTCTTTTCTGATGTTAATAATGGATTTCTTTAATCCAGTGTGTAGCTTCTTAAAATCTGTTTACCAGTCTAAGGCCTCCAAACAACTGAAATAAATGGGCCAAATTCTCAGCTGTTGGGAAACGGCTATTTTTTTTTTTTCACCTATCTGACCCAGATATGGACAGGACTTGACTTTATAGCCTTGTTTTTCTGGATGAAGTAGTGTGTATAGACCAGTGTCAAGACCAGTGTTGGTATAGGATTATCACAGAATCACAGAATGTCAGGGGTTGGAAGGGACCTCGAAAGATCCTCTAGTCCAATCTCCCTGCCAGAGCAGGATTCTTCCGTGACTGGGAATCAAACGCGGACCCCAGTGGTGAGAGCACTGAATCGATTATGAACGAGGGAAGGACACTGACATCTTATTGCAGCATTACACCATTCATGACAGAAGAGCATGAAAATGCTACTGCGTACTTATTAAATGTTTCTAAGCAGCAGTTGTTCCTGTAGTGTCAGTTCACATGACTTCTGCAGTTCAGTGGTCATTGACTTCAGTAGACTTTGAGCCATGCCTAGGGCCAGGAAGGTGGTGAGATGCTGTTGGTTATCATACAGAATTACAGAATATTAGGAGTTGGAAGGGACCTCGAAAGATCATCTAGTCCAACCCCCCTGCCGCAGCAGGATTCCCTAGACCAGGTCACACAGAAGCGCGTCCAGACAGGTTTTGAATACCTCCAGAGAAGGAGACTCCACAACCTCTCTGGGAAGTCTGTGCCAGCGCTCTGGCACCTGAACTGGGAAAAAATTTCTACGTGTATTCACACGGAATCCCCTATGCTCCAGCTTACAGCCATTGCCTCTTGTCCTGTCACTGGGCTTCACTGAGAAGAGCCTGACCCCATCCTCCCGACACCCACCCTTCACATATTTAAAAGCATAGATGAGGTCACCCCTTAGCCTTCTCTTCTTCAAGCTAAAGAGACCCAGCTCCCTCAGCCTTTCCTATCAGGAGGATGTTCCAGCCCCTTCATCATCTTGGTGGCTCTACGCCGGACTCTTTCCAGCAGTTCCCTATCCTTCTTCAACTGAGGGGCCCAGAACTGGACACAATATTCCAGAGGTGGCCTCACCAGTGTAAAGGGGAAGAAGAACCTCTCTTGACCTACTAGCCACACTCCTTTTAATCCACCCCAGAATCCCATTGGCCCTCCTGGCCACAAGAGCACACTGCTGGCTCATGGTCATCCTTCCATCCACCAGGACCCCCAGATCCCTTTCCCCTTACCAGTGGCAGTTGTGGTACTTTAGCAGTCTCTGAATTTCAAGGATAGTTAGGTGCCTTAATACCATATTTGCTTTTGGAAATCTTCCTTAGACTGTTTTACTTATGCATGTGATGAATGGAATAGTGCAAGAAAAAGCTGATAACTGTACAGAAGAAAGAAAGGAGTTTTATAATGGGAAAGGACTGCAAGATCCTTTTCACTTCAGAACATTAGTCTGCAGTTTGTTTTGCTTCACATTAACATCCAATTTCAGTTCCCTAGTTTCTGAGATAACCTTGATGCAATAACATTTGAGCAATTAGCAAGCACATCCTCACAAGCTGTCTCCTGCTGCATGCTGTTGGAGCTGGTGGGATTTTAAAGCCACATCTCTTCTCACTTCATCTGCTGCTGTGTTTTGGGCGCTTCCTTGCCTGTTTGTACATTGCTCTCTGTAGCTGTAGCAGCTGCTCAGCAGTTTAGGACAAGGCCCTTAGTTCTCATGCTGCTGTAGCACCAGGTTAGTGTGCCACACACAGTGCTGCAAATTCACTTGGCTAGGAGTGTGCATGATGGTCAGAAGGGTGAACTGCAGGCTATGAAGGAGAAGATCAAGCCATAGTTAAAGGCAGTGAGCAGCAGGGGTGAAGAGAGAGAAACTACCCGTGTGCGCAATTTTGTATCTGGATCAAGCATTTTACTAACATGGCAATTCTTTTTCCCTTCTGTTTTGCTGCTTATCCCAGCAGATGTGATGACACCTTTCTTGCACTGTAGCTTTGGGAGCAAGTTTCCCAGAAACAGTCTGTGTTTTCAATTCCCATTTGGTGGCCTCTGCAACAAGCCCATCCTCTAGAATTGTAACGTCCCATCTTAGTTTAGACTTTCTGGGAGAGAGCAGGGGCAAAGTGTAAGTTCAGATTTCTGACTTTCTATCTCTTTCAACTGGGGACAGCAGCAAGGGTGAAAGACAATACTTGTCCTAGAAGCAAGGGAAAATTGTCCATCAGTTTCAGCAGATGGCAGCCAGGCTCTTGACTGTTTTAAATCTTTTGGCAGAGCCCTCATGCTGTAGTGATATTTCTCAAAGCTTTTTACAGTCATGTTACTGGTAGGGAAAGTAGTAAAAAGATTTAATCCTGACCCAAGCTAAAGCTTTGATACAAACTATCCCTCAGATGTGTTTCAATCCCTCAATTCTTTTGGCAAATGAACTTCTTGTTTTGCATGAGATCCCTTCTGTGCTGCAGGTGATCTGCAAGTACTAGACATTTTAAATTCCGTGCTTGAGGAATTTAACAATCTCTTGAGGAAGTAAGAACCAGCAGAGTTACTGTTTGTTTATTGTAAGCTTAATTGTTTGTAAAAGATACTGAACATTATTTTCCAATTACAATGTGTAAAGTGTGGACATTTATATTTCTCTAGACACTCTCTCTGATCTAGATGGTCTCTTCTTGTGCACCCAAAAAGATGAATTTTACTTGTCATTGGGGCTGGGTAAGCTGCAGAAGAATTAACTGAGCTTTTGTATTTGCAAATCCTGTAGGCAACTATTTGTTTTAAATTCTCTTTGTTTCACAAAAACGTGCTCAGCTGAAATGTCCTTTCTTCTTTGGCTTCTTATGACCAACAGTTTTTTAAAACACACTGAAGTAATGGTAGTTTGCAATGTGTTAGGTACCTGCAATTCTTTGCTTTTACAATAAGAAAAGCAGATGTATTTTCATAGTGAAGAGCTAGTCTCTTGCAACTGAGAGAAAAAAGGAAGATTATAGTGTCTGTAGGAAACATCTATTGTCAGATGTTCATATTAGGCCTACATTAAGCTGCTTCACTGACCATAGAGGTGGATTTGCACTTGCGTAATAGCAGACAGGTTTTCTTCAGTGGTAAAATTGAATTTTTTTTTGTCTGGCCTTCTAGGACACGATGGTTGCATGGCAAGCTCTGACACAATTTTTTTTTTTTGTGCTGCTCACAATGTCATTTGCGTTGGATTATTTTTTTCCTGAGGCATTTACAGAGTGCCAATTCTACAGACGCATTTATAAAGTTATTTAAGAAAACTCTACTTATATGTCTTACTCTACATAAGACACATCAAGAGTTAGCACCACACTGTAGAGAGGTAAGGATGATGTAAACTCCTTTCCTTAGGTTCACCACTGTTTTTCTATAATGTTTAAGCAATAAAAATATTCTGATCCACAGTTTTATAACATTTTCCTGCTTACAGTGTGTTTATAAAAACATTAGACATCAACTGACAGGCTGAGAGAGTTGGGGTTGTTCAGTCTGCAGAACAGGAGGCTCTGAGGAGACCTTTTTGTGGCCTTCCAGTATCTGAAGGGGGCCTACAAGAAAGCTCGTGACGGGCGTTTTAAGATGTCAGGTAGTGATAGGACTACGGGTAATGGATACAAACTAGAGGAGGATAGATTTAGATTGGACATTAGGAAGAAGTTCTTTGCTGTTAGGCTGGTGAGACACTGGAACAGGTTGCCCAGAGAAGCTGTGGAAGCCCCATCCCTGGAAGTTTTTAAGGCCAGGCTGGATGAGGCTCTGGGTGACCTGATATAGTCGATGGTGTCCCTGCCCATGACAGGGGGGTTGGAACTAGATGATCTTTAAGGTCCCTTCCAACTCTGACAATCCTATCAACTAGAAACTGCTGTAGGGCAGTAAGTATGAAAACAGAGGTAAGCGCTGGTTGGTTGAAGGCCAAGTGTGTGGCTGGTTGAGGAAGGGTCACTTTACCCAGTTCTTTGAGTGGTGGGTTCGTTCCAGAGCGCTGTCATTTAAGCATTAGAAGTGGCTGTGTATGGCTCTTGGACTGCCAGATTCAGTGGTGCATGTCAGAGGCCCTGCTGTGAGGGGTGCACTAGGGTCTCTCTTCATGCTACTTACCATGCCTTATCCTACTTCTCCAGCTCCAGGTTCTTCTCATGTTCGGCCTGCGGTTCTGTTACCTCACATGTAGTTGTGTCCTGGTCACATTTTTCCAGTGATTCATCCCTTTTTTTCTCTGTTTTACAGAAGCGTACTTTATTGTTCCATAACTCTATTTCAATTGCAGCTTCTTCTTTTATCAGGTGGTTTAGGTGTGGTCATATTTGGAGGAGTATTTGTAGGATGGAATAATCAATATTTTTACTAAAGAGTCTTGAGAGGATTAGTAAAGATTCCTCAAATCTTTCATACATGTATGACCTGAATATGTTATCTGCATGCAACCCCAGAACATATCTCTCGAGTGAAAACACTTGATAATTACAAGGATTTGAATAAGTATTTGAACATTTTGAAAGTTTTTAAAATTTCTTTTTCCAATCCAGTGCCTGTCAGTCCACACATTGCTCACATGCTGGATGGCACAGATGTGTCTAAGGACATGGAGTAGAGGGCATTTGCTTGCTAGGGAACTTTACAGAGCACATCTATTTCTGTGATGAATCATGACTACATAATGACACCACGACTGGCAGAATGTGCCTTATACTGAAGATCTTCAATTGCAGCACGTCAGCTTAGTACGACACCTGTTGTAGGGTCTTGTGGGTAGACATAGTTAAGTGGCAGGTCACAGCCTAGGTCAGTTGGCTGTTGTGTTCTTGGTGAGATCTTGGGCCAAGAAAGGTTCCCTAGCTGTCCAGTGTGAACAGAAGAGGTCGGCATCATGATAGTGGGATTTGAAGTGGAAAACAATGTTTGATCTTAGCAGATCTGAACTTACCACCAGAATTATCAAAAGAAGCACCCAAAACGTTGCTATGAAAGTATTTTGATGAGCTGCTGTTTCTCTATTTCCCTCTGTTCCTCCATATTTTAAAATTAAATTCTCTTTGTATCATTTATGGCAGTTGTTTCTTCTGTGTGCATCTTTATTGTTAGACAGTGGACTCATCAGTTAGACTCATCCGTTGGCAGTGGTATGATTGGATTAATTTGTAAAAACTGAATTTTTGAAGTTTATAATGTTATATTGATTTCATAAATTATTTTGGTGTATCTATGCTGGCTATACCTTGTCCCTAACATACTTGGGTGTTTTTTCCAAGTACATTCTCATGAAAAATCCCAGTATTTATAATTATTGTTTATTTCAAACTTAGCATTTATCATATTTGACAAAGGTACATGTCCAATCACAAGAAAAAAACTTGTAACTTTTCAATATGTGGACTCTTGATTCACTTTAACTTTTAACTGTCAATTAGAAATGGTTCATTGATGTTTTCTCTGTATAGGAGGTAGTTTTGTGAGGGTAAGAAAGTCCCTGAATATTAGAAATATCTAATATAATTTGAAGCTATTAGAAATATTAGAAATGATCCAAGCATATGAAAATTACAGACATCTATCTTCACAAAGTATTCCTTCCTGATTCTTTCCTAAGAATTAGAAAGAAGAAAACATGGTTTGTGCTACCCAAAATTACTGTGCACAGAATACTTGTATGTCTATAAACAAATTTGGTGTAAAAGTCCACTTCATATTCCTGTGCCAATATGCAAAACTGAACCCTCTTGCAGCTCCATACCTGACCAGTTTGATTTCTTCTACTCCTCACAGACTGAGGACTTTTTATTTTCTGATGTTGACTTAATTAGGAATTCTATTTTAGGTGTAGTTTAGGGAATAAGACTGTCAAAGTGCCAAGATTAAAAAAAATGCAATACCCATCTGTAATCTCCTGAGCAACATCTATAATAGTTCAATTTTATATGTCATTGTTTGGTATTTAGTATCCTGGTAACATAATTAGCACAACAAGACATGCAAACCAGATACTCTTTGTGAGTATTCATAATCTAACACCAGGAGGAATGGGAAAAGAACTGACCAGACATCCAGTTAAAACATCAGCTGTGTCCTTGTTTCTCCTGGGGCCTCTGAATCAATATCATTACTCTTATATACTTCTGTATATCTGAATTGTGCAATTTTGAGTATTTTAATTAACAGCTTGCTTAGAGATAGATTTAGTGGATTTTGGAGCAACAGAAAGACTTGTAGAGGCTT
The DNA here is from genome assembly GCA_013399015.1 of Galbula dea. Classification (NCBI taxonomy): domain Eukaryota; kingdom Metazoa; phylum Chordata; class Aves; order Piciformes; family Galbulidae; genus Galbula; species Galbula dea. The sequence continues at coordinate 153,508 of VWZX01000672.1, forward strand.
TGGTTCATGCCACTGGAGAATTTCATCGTCTGTATTGAGTTTGACTGGAAACCCAAAAGTTAGTCTCTTCCTTGATTAACAGGTCTGCCTTGCTCTGTAGCATACCTGCTTTTTCTGATCTGTGAGAAGGAGGCTGGGAAGAAAGGAACAGATGCCAGCACTGAAGCTTTTAATGAGGCATGTCAGTCTCATTAAAAACTTGTTGCTGCATACTAAATTGAGTTACTGGAAACATTAACAACTTTTGCCTTTGATTAAAAATGATGAGAAAAAGAAAACCAGATTTTTTTGGAGTTTTTTTTTTTGTTCTTCAGCTGTCACTGTTTGCAGGTTTGGGTCCTTCTGATCAGCTATGAAGGCCAGAGACTTCCTTTTGGTTTAAACAAGTCTAAGGAATTGGGGGAAAACACTCGAATCCTGAGAGGCAAAAATGGTCAGAATTGGCACTATTGTGTCAGTGAGAGCAGCGAGCATCAGGATCTATTTTACATGAATAAAATTGGCATTATTGATGCCATCATTGTATGTGTTGTAAGTAGTGTAGGGATACCATCTGAGATAACTTGGAGAAGAAGTAGGAGGTGTTCTTTGGATCCAGAAGCAATGCAGATATAATCTTTTTTGGAGCACTGCACAGGCTAAGTTCTTGGGCAGATGAGGCCATGTCATTATCTGATTTATCGCAGCTGAAGATCTGGCCCCTAATCTAATGGCCAAGAACTATGACAGATCTCAAGTTAAACATATTTCTTTCCAGTGCTTAGCTAGCATCTCCTGTGCCTCTGACTTCCTCTCAAAGGCACAGGAGACGTGAACTCCATTTCACTTACCATGGCTGAAAAGGAGCATGGTTTAACTCGGAGGTGAACAGAGTGGCTTTAAACCCTTTGGAAATTCTGTGGGAGCTTTGCTGTCTAGAAGGCTCACAGAATTAGTGTGTGACTCTTTGTCCTGGCATAGTTCATTTTCTGCTTATTGTAGTATTCATAGTATTGTCTGAGCTGAAAGGGACCCAATAGGATCATCAAGTCCAGCTCTTAAATCCATGGAGGACAGCTTAAACGAGGACAAAAAAGTTAGGCAAATGCAACACTGAAGGCTATAGGAAGAAGCCTGTCTCTGGCATCTCATACTTTATGCATATATTTACACCACAAGAGAAAAATTCACCCCAAAACCCCAGCACTGCTTGTAATGAGAGTTTCTGTTGCTAGTCTGAATTGGGTTTAAAATAACAACAACAAAAAGAGACCAACCAAAATCCCCAAAACCATGCTTTGTGTGGGGTGAGAAGTTTGTGAGTGCCCTAGTGTCGTGACCTACTTCCACTCAGTTAATAGCTATTTGAGTGAATGGTGCTTTGTATCCACACCAGCAGAAAGGCTAGTAGTCCCTTGCTTAAGGCTGTTTTGTACTATCCAGTGTACCATCTAGCAGTGCGGTGTTAGCAGGAAAACTTAGATTATCCAGGTTAATTACTGTGTGGGATAACTGAAATGGTTTTGTACTGACCAAACACCTCAGTGAGTTTGATTCGGCATCTTTCGTCACTGTATAAAAATGTCTATTTAAAAAAGGTCATGTTTCTGTGAAATAGGTAAGATAAGATGTTTCCTGTGCTGTAATAGCTTTAGAAAACTTATTGTTCTAATTTGCTTTTGATCACTGAACCTTGAACATTCCTTTCTTTTACATCACAGGATGGTGATACTGTGTATAAATGGAGTTTTGGTTCTTTTGACCCCAGTTCTACCCTAGGGGGATGCAAATATTTGTTCTTAATTTTCCTGGGCACATTGATTAACAAGCAGGCCATTTTAACAAACTGGCAAAGCCATGGCTCATTGCATAAGCTGATAAATTTGGAATGTGTCATTGTGTTGAAATATTTAAAACTTCAAAAGGTTAGTTATAAAGTGACGTAATGAGCAAGATGTTTCTAGCACTCAAGGCTATGTTAATGCAGCAATAAGAAAGGCCAGCTCTTAAACCTGTATATATCAAACCAGCACAGAGCATCTGGTTCAGGGAGGGCTTTTGTTTTGCTGCCCATCCAGTATGGATTTATAAATATGTGTAAACCTGTAAATCTTGCAGTTGATCAGTTGCCTCCTTTGATGGGGGGAGGGGAGGCACTTCTGGTAGGCAAAAGAAATAAATCAGTTACTCATACCATTTCTTTGCTATGGATCACTAGCCTGTGTCCTCATGGCAGCCTGTGAAAGTACTGCCAGACCTCTGTATTTAGCATGTCTCTATTATACAATGGAAGGAAAAGAAAAGCTAAGAATAGCACACTTCTTTTTAAAATTATTCTCGAGTGCACAGAATTTACCTCTTCAGAAACTAAATATACAGCATGGTGTGTTCAGAGTACAATTAAAGTGCTATTTAATGAACTGCATACTTTGCTAACATAACAAGGATTGATTCTTTGGGCAGGGAGAAATTGAATGAGATTCAGTAAGGCCAAGTGTCGAGTCTTGCACCCGGGAAAGACCAACCCCATGTATGAGTATAGGTTGGGGGCTGAGCTGTTGGAGAGCAGTGAAGGGGAAAGGGATCTGGGGGTCCTGGTGGATGGAAGGATGACCATGAGCCAGCCTCACCATGGCCTCACCAGGGTAGAGTAAAGAGAGAGAAGAACCTCTCTTGACCTTCTAACCACACCCCTTCTAATTCACCCTAGAATCCCATTGGCCCTCCTGGCCACAAGAGCACACTTCTGCCTCATGCTCATCCTTCCATCTACCAGGACCCCCAGGTCCCTTTCCCCTTCACTGCTCTCCAAAATGTCAGTTCCCAGCCTGTACTGATACATGTAATTGCTGTTTCCCAGATGCAAAACTCGACACTTGGTCCTATTAAGTTGCATTCAGTTTCTCCCTGACCAGCTCTCCAGCCTGAGTCATGCTGAGTGGCAGCACAACCCTCCAGTGTGTCAGCCACTCCACCCAGTTTAGTGTCATCAGCAAACTTGCTGACAGTGCACTTTGTTCCTTCATCCAGGTCACACAGAATCACAGAATCATTACAGTTGGAAAG
>VWZX01000673.1:0-26393 GCA_013399015.1 Galbula dea
TTGCCTAATATTCCTCTCCATGCTTCAAAATTCTTACTTATGGTTGGTTTGTTTGTCGGTTTGGTTTTGGTTCTCCTGCGTCTACTACCTAGGTACCACACGTTCTGGATATATTTGCTTTGCTATGTTACATCTTGGAAAGGTGGACAGGACAAAGGGTTGTTCCTGGGTATGTCCTTAAGATTGTTTTTAGATAGGTGATAGTAAAGTAGGTAATGAAAGGCTTGCCCAAATTGTTCTAATAGGAACGTAGCCTGTGTGGTTGCGAGCTGTTCTGGCGATGGTACATGTCATTGGTTGGGGGAAAAATAATGAATAGATAATTCCCTTGTGGCATTGCCACAACGGTTTCTATTTGCAATAGTTTTTTTAAAAAAAAAAAAAGGCAAGAAACTTGAGATGTTTGTTGCTGGTTTTCACGTGTGAGTTCAGGTATAGATCATTCTGAATTTTTAAACTAGTTATTAGGTTTCCAGGTGTTAGTTTACAGACAGCTAGTTTTCTGTGGATGTAAATTCCAAGTTAAGCAGACAAAATCTTTAACAAGACCTACGGGAAGCTCTTAGGTTGTTTATTTGAAATATAAACTGGGGAATGACAGCACTAGACCTAGTGCCGCCCTCTGTCCTAGCAGCATTGGCTGTGCAAGTGTTATTGATGATAGGGTGCTAGTTCTGCCTCTTAGGAAAGACTTAAAAGTAGTGGTGACTAGCAAGCTTTTTACATAGAGTGCTTTTACATCCTTGGTATTGAAGTGCTTCTTCAGTTACAACTTCAGTCTTTTCTGTTGCAGCTTCAGTTCTTTACGATGAGTTTTCTTCGTCCTGGACAGGGAGAGCAGATTGTTCCCCTGTCTTTCAGATATCATAGAATCATAGAATGGCTCAGGTTGGAAGGGACCTTAAAGATCATTTAGTTCCAACCCACCTGCCATGGGCAGGGATGCAAATCGTTACACCAGGTCGCCCAGAGCCACATCCAGCCTGGCCTTGAACACCGCCAAGGATGGGGCATCCACAGCCCCTCCGGGCAACCTGTTCCAGTGCCTAACCACCCTCCTGGTAAAGAAATTCCTCCGAATCTCCAACCTAAATTTCCTCTCTTGCATCTTGTAACCATTTCCCCTCGTCTTAACACAGTTTGAGAATCTAAAAAGTCTCTCCCCTTCTATCCTATAGTCCCCCTTTAGGTACCGGAAGGCAGCTATGAAATCCCCTCGAAGCCTTCTNAAAATAACCGGGGACCTTTCGCGTGTCAGGCGAACGTGATAACCACTACACTACAGAAACAATATATTTTGTATACTTCTACTTATGCGTATATATATCTTTTGTATACTTCTGTGGTCTAATGATCATTCTCAGAATGTTGTTGCCCAGCTGAAGTATGTGCCCAAAGCAGGTGCAGTACTCCAGGAGAGGAGATACCATGCTGAATAGCACAGATTTACTTGGCATACGACTTAGTGTTGTGGCAGCCTTTTTTGCAACAGCGTGCTATTGACTTACGTTCAACTTCTGATCTGCTGTGACCAAGAATTTCCTTCCTGCCTGGCACATATTTCTTTATCCTTTATCTTCCTTTCTAGGCATGCTATGGTCCTTTATCCCTTTTTGATCCCTATCCTCCTTCTTCCTTTGTAGTCCATTTTTTCTGTTCACGGGGTGGTGAGTACTGTGAAGCTGTTCTCCAGCATATTCTGTCTCTTATCTTGAAGCTCTCTGTAAATTCAGAAATAGGCCAAAGAAGAGATCTTTATGGTTGCTAGTGGGAAATACTGAAAAATACTAGACTTGTCATGCATATAGAACTTCTTAATTTGCAGAAGAGAAGGACCTATTTATACATGGTTTAATCAAATAATTGTATACTTGTTTCTGTAAAATTTTAGCTGGGCCATGCTGTTTGTGTTCGTCCTAATAGTGCTATGCGTATCAAGTTCCTAGCAAAGATGTTAATATCTACCTTTCTTAACCATAATTACTTTACCTTTTTGGACATTGCATAATTCTAATATTATTTACTGCTGAAAAATACTTCTGAGTTATGATTTATCCCTGTTCTGTATCCCTGTTTCACCTAGATGTTTATGGATAAGAAGCTTCTTAATGCTACAAGATTAAGGAACAGTAATTAAGCTACAGTGTCTTTGCTCTTTCATTTGCTGTTTTCTGTCTTAGGCACTGTCCTTTCATAGTTTACTGTACACTTGACATTTGCAGGCTCTGCAAGGTGCCCCTAGCTGCTCAGACTTCGCTTATGTGTGTTCTGTTTACTTTGAAACCTAGTTGGTTTGAAGATATTTTACTTGGAATGCTCTGATCTGTTCTTTTCTGGTTCAAGCTACTTTGTTGACCTTAACATAACTAGTAATTTATATTGTGGTTGGTAATGATACTTGTATAGTTAAGGTGTATGGAAAAGGTATAGATTTTTGGTCTTCTCTGAGTCCCTTGGCCATATCAAGGGGCCTCTAATTGAGGGAACTAAACCTTTTTTTTTTTTGTTCTCCATTGTCTATTCCAATCTGTAGAGCAGTAGCTTTACTTTACATGTCATTTACTAGTGGCACAGTTACAAAAATGTGCTTGTGCTGTAGATGCTAGTACTTCCTCACCTGACCTAGTTTCTACTTCTTGTATGCTTTTCTGTTGGCACAATTCCATTCCTCCCCTTTTTCCTCTGTCCCTTCCTCTTCTATTTTCAGATGTATTAATTGCCATCCATGTCCTTAATGTTTCATAAAGAAAATGTCAGCTTTCCATAATGCCATTTATCTCCCTCAGTAACAGATTCTGTAAAGCTGATCTTATCAATTGGCATTGGCTTTCCAGAAGTGTTAGTTTTTATTCTTCCTTCTTGTCCCAGTGGTTCTAAACTCTGCAGTCATTATCAGTCTTAATCAAATTAGTTTCTGTTTAGGCAGTTTCAATCAGTTCTCTATTAGAATGTAATCTAGATGGTGTCTTTACTACTGTTTTCTGTTCAGCAGCAGAATATATGTTAAAAAAAAAAAAGGGGGGAAGAAACTTACTGATGTCTGCCCAGAGTTTTGCTGAAAGATTTCCAAACCTTTTTCTCACATAGTGAAAATCTCCAGTATTTTCTCCTTCCTTCCATATCTTGTGTGGTGGGTAGTTCTGCTGGTTATTAACTTGTTATTCATTAGTGAGTCAGCTGGCAGCACCTGAAGCATTGATCAAAATAACCTTTTTAAGGCTTTAAAATGCTTCATAGATTTTTTTTTTTTTAAACTGAGCTGTGAATGTACTGAGTGTAGTAAAATGGTAAAATTACTGAAGTGCATATGACTTACTTGGTAAGATTAATTTGTTAGTTATTCTGAAGTTCTGATGAATGTTGCATACCAATTCTCCTTCTCCCCCTCCTGCCCCATATTTTAGGCCCTTGTCTTGTGGTGTCTTTTTTTTGTCAGATGGCATGTTTATTCTAGTCATATTCAGATTCTGCTGCTATTAGTGTCTTACTTGAATGTCGAAGACTGAATGCTGACTGAGAGTTTTGTTACTGGCTTTGAATACTGTAGATGTTTATGCTTGGTTTGTGGAACTTTGTGCTCTAATTTTTAGAAGCTATGTTGTTCTAGGCGCTTCTCCAGCAATGCAAGAGCTCTGACTTTCTACTGCTATCCAAGTAAACAGGCTCAGTGTGGCAAGTGCTGCAAGGATGTATGCAGAATTTTGGTTGTGGAGTGTGGTAGTGAAAGTGAGATAGGAACTAATTTTAAAAAAAAAGTCCCAAACCAAATGAGGAGCCAACAGGGCTCTTTTCTGATATGTAGATGTTGCATGTATACTGCTTTATTATGCCTGCCTTCTTTTTCTGTCTCCTTGTCCTTGCTCAGTTGTACAGAATAAGTTTGTGATTTCCTTGAGAGTAATGATGCAAAGTATGCTGGATAATGTTGGAGACCATGCTTCTAGAGCTCCATTATGTGCATATCGGAGTGTGGTACTGTGGAAAAGGGGGGACCTCATCTGATAGCTTATTGTTTCCTCACAAAAGCTCTGCTCCCAGTTTGGTTCTCATGGTATTTTGGTCTGCTGCCAGATGGATGCCTTCTTTAAGCCTGTTTAACTCACTGATGTGGTGTTCTACTGGGCTGACCCTTTCTTTCCTCTTACAGTGATGTTTTCTGCTTCACTAGACAGTTGAGATGTTGGACAAGTGTGAATGTCTCCAGCATGGTTTGAAGAAAGTGTGCCACTGAAAGCATAGGTGGCAAGACATCAGCTTGGCTGGAGTGTCTCTGACTTGCTCAGAATCTAACGGAATCTAGATAAAAGTAGGAACTGTTTTTCGTGGAAAACAACTTGAAAGTAAGATAGAGCTGTGTGCTCACTTCAGAGCTTTAAATACTTTTTGTGGGTATTGAAGGTTAAAGGTATGTGAAAGGAGCACATTAACATCCTCACAACAGCTTCTTTGTTGCCAGTTGGCTTGACTTCAACAGGATTTACAGCTGCAAATAGGATGGGCAGTTGTGTACAGTGGTTCATTGAGAGCTATACAGCGGCCTCTCTTTGTTATTACAGAAAGCATTGGAATTAGACATCTGAAATATATCCAGTCACTTCACTTTACAGTTGAATGAAGTCCAAACCTGTAGTAGATGTTTGGCAAGTGTAGCTCTTGACTTGCGCATCATATGTAATGTATTCAAATTAATGTGACCTTTCTGTAACTTATACTGATATCTAAGAGGATTCAGACAGGGTTGTCTAGGTACGTAATTAAAAAAAAAAAAAGCACTAATTTCACTTTGGAAACTAACTGGCATTTTGTGGCTTTGTCATTTTCAGTTTTTACTCTGTTAGTATTTCTGTTACTTATCCCACTCCCACTTGCAATATGGTGGTGTTTTTAGTTTTTTTAATAACTGAAGATTTTTTTCATTAGTCTTATGTTTTTTTAGTATCATCTCGTCAGTGGCTGACCTTGCAATTAAAATGAGTAGTACTACTATGGGGCAGAGGGATGGCTGTATTTGTTAATGCTATATCATGTTAAACTGATATTTTATACGCAAAATACAGAGATTGTTCCAGTTGCTGAAATGAACACTAGCCATTACCACTTGTCAGGTTGAATTTCAAGTGTCTGAGAATAAACCTTCCCCTCCTGTTGGTGAGGATATTAGTAATGACAGTGTTTATAATTTAAAATAGAGTATGAAGGCCAGCTTCCACAGATTGTCACAGGGTGGTTAATATGGCCGTAAAGAGGAGATGAATGTGGCTACTTGTGTGAGTCTATTACTCAGGAGGCCTGTAAATTTGATTGGCTGCTGCAGTTCTAGCAGAATCATTCGATTTGAGAGCAATAGAAAGATAAGATATCCAATTACCCAAATGATTTGCAGGGTTAGCCAACGTTGTCATGGAGATGTGAGTTGGAACAAATTAAATTTTAAGCAATAAAATGATCTTAAAGGACGTCTGGGAACAAGAAAATTTGGCAGTGGCACTTACCTGAATTGAATCTTTGCTTGACACGCTCTTGTTTGACATTGATATACTATGGGGGCCTAAACTTTTAAATGGCATGTTGCCTTATATTTTTTCCCTTTTTCAGCCATTGCCAAAACAGATCATAGTGTATTAATTTTAAATAAAAGGTTATTAATAGTATATACATACCAGTGCTCAGTGTGAATTCAGTAACTCATGAACAGCAGAGTTCATAGAATGCCAGCCTTAATCATTTAAGGCTTTTGAATATTTAAGTCTTGAGTTTTCATTATACCTCCAAGGTCCTGTCACCCCTCAAAATCTTAGCAACAGGTTTTTTGAAGTACTTGTATCTTTCTGTAGCAAAGTTCTAATAAAACATGCAGAAAGCTAAGCACAGTGAAGTGTTTTTTTTTGAGATTGCTCTGCAAATATGTGTTTTTTGTTGTTTTAGAAAATCTAAATCACAAAAAGAATAAAAGCTACATCACTTAAGTGTACTGCTTGCTTCAGTGATTCTGCTGGAAAAATGAAAATCCTGAATGGGTGCTAAGCTTTGGCACAAGACTAAAATACACACAAGCAGTTTGTTACCCAAGGACTTCAGAGATGTAGTATTTAATTTCTGGCTTTTAACAGGGATTAAAAAGATGGTCATACATATCCTAAAAAGAGGGCTTTTATCTGTGTTTGTTAGACAGATGGAGATGAAAATTGGTCTGAGGTCATGCCATTTGCAGTATTCTCATAGCCTTCGATTTTCTTCTTATCCCTACCACAGATAATCTCAAATGATTGAGTAATGACCAAAAGTGCAACATTGACCTTTACTCACTAGTGGATTACTGCGTTACATGCTGTAAATGGCAGGAAGACCGTTTTGTTCTTCCAGAAGGAGTTCAGTGCTGCATTTAGCTTTCTACATGTCGAGAGTGTAAGTGAAGGCAGAGTACTTAAGAATTACCTTCTGAAGCTTTTGTTCGTGTGATTTCCCAGTATATTGTCTTCTATGCATTAAAGGCTGGTTGTCTGGTTCTTCTGCTTTAAAGGAATGGGTTAGGCCATGCTTTTTTTGCTATCATTAGAACTCTGGATTTTCTTGCTTTACTTTTAATCATCTTGGAAAGAATAAAGCTTAGGAACAATCTAATGAGGAATGTGATTCCCAAAATAGGGTTGAAATAACTGAATAAAAGTGTAATAAATGAGAATACATATTCCTCTCATTAAGAAGTGGTGGTAGTGCTTTCAAATACTGATCTAACTCTGTGATATAGGAAGTGCAGTTTACAAGAAAGAATAACAAGTTTCCAATATACATCAGACATTTTTAGTAGGTTTATACAGCTTTGAGAAGTCTTGGAACTAATAATAGAGCAATAGTCATAGTACAACTCATTAAAAATAACAATCTTGTAAGACTTAATTGTTACTTTAGATCACCATGGATGCTTTGGCTCAAGGTACTACTGGGACGTGTATGGTAGTTGTTGGCTGGAGCAAACCCAAAATTACTGCTTTTGAAACCTCTGAAGCTGAAAGGTGATTAACTAATCATCCTTAGAGGAAGGTTGCATTCTTCATTCAGAAGTGAGAGTGGTGGCTCCTGTAGGCTAGTGCTTCCAGCATTAGTCATAAAATACACATAGGTGTTAGGTGTAGCAAGAAATCCAGGTAGAGTTTGGATACTTGTACTTCCTTCTCACTCCATTGCAAAAATCTGTAGTTGTTTAAGAAATCATGTTGATTTAAGGTGCTTTGGAAAGTACAGGCTGTCAAAATACAAAGTGATCTGGAATAGACAATTGTAGAAGAAAATGCTTCAATTTTTTTTAACAGTGCAGAAGGAAAAAAATGCAACTGTATATACAAGCTCTTTCTTAACTGCTTAGTAAAATGACTTGAATATGTATTTGGTAACTAGTCTATCTGCTTTTTTCTTTGTCATTGTGTTAAAAATTCACTTTAGCAAGAGACGAACTTAAGTACAAACACTTGAATTTGACAATGATTAGGTCAAAACGTTTAAGTCTAATTAGATGAAACAGACAAAAAATGTGAATGATGAAAAAATCTATTAGCTCAACTTAATCTCAAGATACAGCTGAATTCCTTCATGTTAATTTTTAATCATACTTTGGAAAGGAGGGTAGCACTTCAGTCAGAGGTCTGACAAGCTTGTCATTTGCAGATAAATCAAGACAATCATTACAACAGCAAGAAACAGTGAATTATGTAGCTTTGTCGTTCTTTGATGGGCCCCACACTCAAATTCTCTATTAAAAATGAATATATTCAAGAGGCTCTGCATTAAGAACACAAACAACTAAGGGTACTTCAGATGCCTTACTAAGAGCTGCCATAGAGCTGGGAGGGCTTTCATGAGAAATACAGGCTTCTGCAGTTTGCTTTACCAAGAAGCCAAAGAACATGTTTGTCTATGCTTGAGCAGCTTTCTGCAAAATTTTCTTTGTTTGCGTTATATGTCTCAAGATCAGCAGTTGGATAGTAACTGGGTTGTGTTAGGAGGCCTCTAGAAGTGGTTGATCAAGTACCTTTCTTTAAGACTCTCAAATGCATGAGCCTGAAATCTGGAATATACAGCTTAAGCTTACTTTAATGCCACCAATTACTGATGTCTAGTCTTCATTAATGAAGCTCTCTTAGACTCCTTCAAAAAAGATTTTTGATTTGAAGAGTGAATATAAATATACACACATTTGCATATGTATATACATAAAGATATTTCACCTTGAAATGGTTACCTCTTTGAACAGAGCGATTACATTTAAAGTAATAAAAGCTTGGGGTTTTTTCTTGGTTCTGAAAACAACCTCTTGCAATTCCTCCGGGGCAAGATTAGGTGAGTTGTGCATTAAAATTTGACTTTCAGAACTCACTAGAGAACGAAAATTTTAACATGTTTGTGAATAAGAATAGTTGTTACAAAACATTTGAGGGTAACTAACAAGGGATGGATGAAATATCATAGTGGATAAATAATTTCAAGTGCTTAATTGCATGTGGGAGATAGAGCTAGTAGGCAGATTGCTTTTTAGATGTCAGTGGACTTTTGTTATGATGTATGGAACAACCTTTTCAGTTTACCTTCCGTGTAAATGTCTCTTCAGTCAGTTATCATAGTACTGATTTAATTTTGGAGTAAGATTGACTGAGAAAGGGAGAAAGCTGACTATACCACTTTTTTAACAGAAGAAATAAAAAAAAAAACCTTATCAACCTGCATTGGGACTGGTAATTATCAAATGATGTTGCATCCTCTTGTCTTACTGTGTGCCATCCTGTATGCTATGTTGTTAAAGTGAAGCTTAGATATTTGGGACCTGTGCAGGAAAATCCAACAGCATGGACAACTTGTGTATTTTAAAGACTCTACTGAAAACTGTTTTTCCTTTTCCTTACAGCTACAGTAAGGGTTCTTATCTCAGTATTGCAGAATAGGGAGACTTTTGTAAGCTGTACAGGCCAAATTGCTTTTCAGGAGAAACGAAAAGTTTCTTATGTTAATTTTCTTGGTTTCATCTTCCCACATGCTATTGATTCATCCTGTCTTCTGTCATGAAAACAAAGGTAATCCCATTGGTCTAGAGCAATTTACTCTTGGACTCTAAACATCTTAGCTAAACATCAGCCAAACAGATTGTTAACACTTTCCATAGCTTACATACCTTGCTTGCTGAAGAGACATACTGGGTTTGTGGAAAAATGCCCTTTAGCACACAGAAGTGTCTCACAGTCATGTGCGGGGCTTGGTCCTTGAATAGACACTGAAAGTGCCAACAGATTTGCTAGTAGTTAAGTCTTATGATAATGGTTAAGCTAGTAACTTCCTTGTTACTTTACTGGTATGTGTGTAATGCACAGGATGATGGATATTTATGGTTGTGGCCCAAACAAAATGGAAGCAGACCACTGTGGTACTCTGTGAAATGGTAGGTTTTTCTATTGAGAATACAGATCTGTTCCCATTGTTGCAGAGAGAGAAAGATTTGGTGTAGAACAGCTGTCAAGTCATTGACCTTATTTAAGGGGAACCTTTCTGTTCTAGGAAGAAACTGTCCCAGAACTGCTTTGGAGAGTCTCGTCTCTGCCACACCTTTAGAGGGGATGTGTCAAAGGTTAGACTTTGGTAGGGTGCAGTGCTTCAGCTTACGTCAGAGAGATATTTCACAAGTCTCAATACTACCCTGCATCTGTCAGGTGTTGAAAGAATTGTTAAAGCTTGCCAGTTGTATTTAGATCCAAATCTAAATTTACGTGTCTGCTGACTCGTAAAGGAGGAGAGTGGCTTTTATGTCCCAGTTACTGCTTGACTGATAACAAGGATCAGCACATCAGTGTCTTCCTAAAAAACCTTCAAGATAATGGGAAGGCTCAGGGAAAAGCTCAGCAGATGAGTTTGCAATATTTTCATCTGACTCCTTTGAAAAAATTTCTTTGAGGTTTGTGTCTCATTTAATGGAAGGCCTAATGATTCTCATCAGGAGTCTCTTGTTTCTTATGTTTTAAAACAAAACAGAAACCCCAAGAAATACCTATATAAATGAATGATATGAGAGAGACTAACAAGCTGTTCAGAGTGTCTTGTATGTAGGCTGTGTTCACATTTGGAAGGTCATTTTGGTTTTGTACAGCTGTGCTAGAATGACTGCAGCAAATGTTTTTAAGGAAAACTGTAGGAGTTGTGCAAGTACTTTGAGGGTTAGTTGTAATAAGGGACAAATGTATAGGTCTGAAAAGCTGTAAGCATGGGTAAGACTGAGAAATGAGAGAAAAAGATACCTGTAACCCACCAGAAGTCCTGTGTTCAAGTTGACATGCCGAAAGTGGGAGATATTAAAGTGGAAGCTAAACAAAGCTGTCACAGTGGGACTAAAATGCTTTGTCTTGCTGTCTTCTCTGCTACTTTCAGTGAAGCATTGCTCTGTTCTCTGCCGGTTCCTAGCCTTATTGTTCTCCTGTTACTCATGGTTTCACTAATTTGCTGTTACTGACTATCACATTTTCTCATCTGATTCTTTTTCTTTTCTGATTATTTTAATTCTGTCTCATTACGAATGTTTTAGAAGTCTATGCCTTTTGTCTCTGTTCTGCTTTGCTTCTGTTTTGGTATTTCTTTTGTACTCCTGATAGTATGTTTTTGTCAGCAAAATTAATTTTACCTTCTTAATAGGCAGATAAAACTGATCATGAAAGAAACATTTTTCTTCATGCCTGTCACCTTCATGTTATGCTGGTTGATAATTTGAGCAATAACAAATCTACCTTTTAAAAGGCTTTATCTTCAACTGAATGGATTTTAAAATGCTTTACTTGTTAATGAGCTATGTACATACAAGGACTAGATTTGTGCTTAAATGTGTACACAGATTAGGTGCTTTAGACATGGCAGATGTCCTAGAGTAGCTAACTAAATCTCTGTCGTCATCTGGGCTATTTGTATTTGTAATAGTGTGAATATGTGAACTTGGTGAACTTAGTATAATCCTGTACACTAGTTAACATATGGTAGCAAACCTAAAACACAGTTTTAATCAAAATGCTTTTCCTCTATAGACAGAAATCGCCAAGAGATTGAATACAATTTGTGCACAAGTCATCCCATTTTTGTCTCAGGAAGTAAGTAAAACTGTTCAGCTGTTAAAGTGCAATTATGTTGCTTTTCTGTTTGCAAATTAGCTAGTTTTAAGATGTTAATTTTATCACAATACACAAGTGTAAGGAACATCTGTTACAGCTGAAGTGTGCAAACCCCCTGCTAATTTGATCTGACAAATCTGAGTTCAAACTAGTGACAATGGCTCAGGCTCATTCATTGCCTGAGGAGTGTGGGAGTCTATAAAACATTACTAATGCAACAGAATGCTTTCATCTCTAATCATGGTGATTGCATATTTAATACTCAGTTGTCAAATGTGAAGCTAGTGAAATAAGCACACTTATCTTGTGTACATGATTTGCATGAAGTTGTAGTGTAAAAGAGTAGTGCTCAGATGCACTGTTTAAGGTTACAAACCTGCATCTGGTCTGAGTGACTGAGGTTGTAGCATATTGTGGGCAACTGCTGTTAAATTTTGAAGCCTATTATTTTGGATATGTCTTTTCAAACTCTACAATTACAAAGAACTTTTGTAATCCTTGCTGAATTCAGTGAAGCACTTTTCCCTGAAAATTTCAGTAAGTTTTGCTGTGTGGTCACAGACTATATACATGTTAAAATTGACACTAGTGTGCAGTTGACATTACCATCCTTTCAAATCAGTTAGAAATTGAATATTCTTTTGCCAGAAAATTAATTTTGAAATGGTATGGGAGGAAGACATGAGCTGGCTAAGCTCTTGTTTGTTTTTGAACACATGAGAAACAGGGCACTGTTACTAATTGCATAGGATGTCTCGCAATAGGTTGCTTGGATTTTTGCAAACTAGTTATTCAGGTGTTTGTGATCCTGGTTTGATTTGGTGTGGTCAGTACCTTAACAGAAGTTCCACCCCATATCTCTTTTTCTTTTAATAGCATCAGCAGCAAGTGGCCCAAGCTGTAGAACGTGCCAAACAAGTGACCATGGCTGAACTGAATGCCATCATCGGGGTACGTGGCCTTCCAGGTCTACCTCCTACAGTGTGTATAACTTGCTTTCATATCTTACTGCTTTGCTATTTTAAAAATAAGTTTACTGTTTTGATAACTAACACTATTTTGATGCCCAGTGTTGAAGTGTTCTGTCTTGCTTTGTGCAGGTTTTGAGCAGGGGTAAAGTTAATAGTTTACTTCTTGAGAACGTCATTCTGTGCAACAACATTATGTGTAACAAAACTTCTCCTGCAGGAAAACAACAATTAGGAGAGATGCTTGTTTATTTGTAGATATTGTATGTCAGTTGATCTAGTTACCTTTGCCTCATACTTCTTGTGACACTTGAGTTCTTGGAGCCTGCAAAACTATTCATTCTTCTTTCTTTCCCTTTCTTAAAATCTTACATGAATTTTAAATTAGCAACCTACTGAAAAGAAACTTCACTTGCTTTTGAAGTAATTTTGTCTGACACAGTCTTCTAATAGCCTTTCACCAAGTACGTGCTTCTAAACATGCTGAAATAAGTTAATACTGCTTGCTTGTGACTGGTTGCCAATCACAAGTAATTTGCTTTGTATTAATGAACTTTCTGAACCGTGCATTCCTTCCACTGCATGAGTTCATTTCCCTCGCCACTAAGTCTAGAATATTTCTCATATTTTCTGCCCTTCCAGACTAAGTGAAAGAAGTAGCTGAAACAAGAACCCGTCCTTTCTGATTTTATTCATGTGTGAGCGCCTTGAGCGGATTCAAATTACTCATTTATCAATTTATGTTAATTGCTTGTGAGAAGATGCCCTGCTGGTCTTTATAGTTCTCTCAGACACTTTGTAATGATAATTAGACATGCTGCTGTACAGATTAACAGTGCCATAGTCCAATGACGTCTACAGACAATGGAACCAGTTAATCCATCTGTGCTTAAAATTACATCCCAACTGGAGGTGGAGAAAAAAAAAAAATAGAGTGAGGGAAGATTAAAAGAATGAGCCTCAGCTTGAAAACTCTCCTTTCATCAGTTTCTCAATTGCAGATCTGCAGTTGGTTTGCCTGTGTTAAGCTATTGGCAGTCAATTAGGTGAAATAAACTGGGAGGGTGACCTTCATTTCCTTTTAATGGCTTTTCCTCCCTGAAATGGGGAGCTTCAGTGGATTTTCAGCTTAAATTTTATTCAAGCTGCTTTATTACACTTGACAGATTAGCTTTGCATAAACATCCCCCCCCTTCAAATCTGCTCTGGTTTTTTCCCTTCGTATCAAATTTTGACTGTTACTTAGTTGATTTGCTAATCACATTTTAGAAACCTACATAATTACATCTATATTTGTCACAATCTCCTCTATGCTTTGCTTGTGTAATGAATTACTTTGACTACCTGATTTGATCTCTGAAATACAGCACATGTGCATTTGTGGTATTTGATTAGCAAAGATTAGGGAACTGTACTTTCTTTTATTTTTTAAAAATGCGTTCCTTCTTTAAGATGAAAATTGAATGGAAAATCCTTTCTAATGCATTAGTTTTAAAGAATACTTCATGCAGTAAACAAATATGCAAGACAAACGAAATGTTGCTATCTCAAGCATTTGATCTGCCTCTTTTAAAAAGTCTGCACAATGTAGCATTTTGAAAGCAATTGTATCTACAAGTACACCATGCAATTAAGAACTTATTTTTTGAGGGAACTCTTTGGAAGCAGGAATAGAAGCCTCCACCTTTTTTGTTTTAAAATTACCTAAAATTCACCAGAAGACATAGTTTACTCTGACTTCTGAGTGGTGCCATGCAAATCCAAAACTATGAATGAGGAAATGACCGTTTTAGTCACAAAACTTCTTTGACTATGTAGATGCATGCATATACATAATTCTAAAATTAGATATGTGTTACAGTGATCTCTTACAGTTTTACATGATCAGTAATTATCTTGTGCTGCACAATAAGTTTCGTGCTCTGACATATGCTTGATTTTGTCTGAAACGGACAGTGTGCATCCTGGAAAATCTGAATAGCATAAAATTGGGTTGACAATTCAGTGGACCTTTGCTCCCCCTCGCTGAGCACGCAGCATGTCAAGTCCTCTCCCCAGAGGGGAGGACACATCAGAAGCCTGTCTGCTCCTACAAGCAGCAGCTGCACCGAGAGTGAGCATGGCCCAGTTTGATAGCAGCTGTCAGTATTGTTCAGAGACCTGACTTAGTGTAGAGAACAACGGAAGAGCCATACTGTCAAAGTACAATTCCTTTCAAGATAAGAAAAGAAATAGTAATTTAACGGTTTGGACATCTATTATGAGCATGAAAGATCATGAAACTTCTTTTCAGAATGCAAATATGCTGGACCAGTCTGTAACAGTAGAAGATGCTATCAAGTAGCCTCTGGTGTCATACTGCTGAGGATGCTTATGTACAATAAATTTTTAGGGTAGGAGGAAGGTTTAATTTTCCTAGCTGATGTTCACTTGTGTGTGGTTTCTCTTGATTAGATAAAACCTATGGCTTTGTTGGGATTTGGCTTTTTCCCTCCTTCCTTTCCCTTTTTATGCACCATTATTTCATGACATAAAGTGATTCAGTAGTTGTCTTGCCTGAGTTGGAGCAATTCCCGTTGCACTAGGACCATATGTGAATTCTGAAGGGAACAAAACCTTTAATTAGTGGGAATAAATTTTTGAAATACAACATTATTTTGAACTGTCTTCATTTTTATATATATGTATTTATTTCCAATTGAAAAGAGGGAAGCCTGTTAGAGGACAGATTGTGAGGGTAGGGACTTGGTCTCATGGGACTGAGATTTTTCAGAGAATTCACCTACAAAGTCAAAAGCCAGACTTCGGTATCGGTGTATATGAAGCATGTACAGAAGAGAATGAATGAATTGCCAGAAAAAAAGTAGTAATATAGTTGGACTCAGTGAGCTTCTAAGCATTGCTAAATCTGTGTTGATTAGAAGTTCTTATATCAGGAAGGAACCGTGGATGATATTTGATTAGTAAGAGTAATACCTCCAGCATGGTCTGTAAGGCCTTCACGTCAAGCCGTGGGGTAGCACTATAACTGAACAAACTCCTTGCCAATTTTTTAAATTACACTATTTAACATTTGTTATATTAAAGTCAAATGAAGTAGCAGTTTTGCTGATAAACAAACTTTTGACTTAAAGATAAGTGTACCTGTTAGCTCCTTGGCACTGCTGCAGCTGCAGGAAGCGTCAACATTTGAGGTTAGTGAAAAACATCAAAAAAGATTATGATGATTTAACTTGAAGGCTTTTTGGGTTTTTTTTTTAGATGTCATCTGGCTGGAAAAATCAAAGGTAATCACAAATCTGTAGGATTGACCGTTAAATTGGTCTGTTTAGATGAAAACATTTACTTTCAAATCAATAAACTATGTAGCTTTATGAGTAGAACACGCAGATATCTGATTGTCAACTACAAGCAGTAAACCAGAATATTTTGTGTTGCACAGTTTCCACATACTACATAGTAGCCAGGTATTTCTTATTTTGCCTTTTGAGTTGGGTTGCTAATGATTCTGTGAAATATGTGTCTTTTGGATTGACTGTACTCCTGAGACAGATTGAGTTGCAGGCCTCTGAGAGGCCTCTCCACTCTTGCATGGGGTGATTGGCTAAAGGATTAGCAAGATGTGGGATTATTTTTTCTCTTGACTGTGGTTGCCAGCTATCTCTGGGATTGTAGTGTGTGAAGCTTAAGAAGATGAGGTTAACCTCTTGAGGGTTTATTCTTATGAGTGTGTAGTTAATCCTTAGAAAGCCTATAAATAACTAGGCTGCATGTTTCATTATAAAGTAGAAATACATACTAGAGCAGAAATGAATGCAGAATTTAGTGGAAGAGAAAAGCTAAGCAGCTGTACATAGTGTTACTTTAGATCCTCCTCAGCTGTGATCTGCATTATGTGCTGAGGGAGGGGAAGTTGCCTACTTCTTCAAAATCAAATTAAACAAGATGTAGTGAACACAAGACATTGTCCTCACTTTTGACATAACCTAGCTTTTAACATAACCACAAGTCTAAGGTACTAAACTTTAGCAACAGGGTTCTGTTTTTTTTAAATGCATAGAAACCTTAATAATATGATATATAAAATGTTTTGTGTGTATATATATATATATATATCTCCTTAAGTTTATGCTAGCAAAAGAGCTTCTTTAGTTCATGGGCTGCTACCTGTGTTACCAGCATAGCTGCTGATAAAAATACTAGCTGTGCTTCAGTGGGTCTGAACTTCATAGAAGCTACTGTGTTTTAGTTGGACAGTGCATAAAAGCATGGGGAAAGGAAGAAAACCTTTCTCTGTTGACAAAAGCCCTTATCAATGCACCTACACCAGTGGAGTAGGGTGAAGATGAGGAGATGATGTTGCTCAACTGGAAGAATTCCATCTGCTGGCAAGATCCTGTGTCCTTGCTGCATGCTTGTGCCAGTGTGGGGCCAACTACAGAGGCTCCGCAGCATAGCTAGGCTGATAGTGCAGTTCTGCTCTTGTGAAAGTGCCAGTCATGCTGGCAGTACTGTATAATTACTCACTCTGTGTCAATGGGATATTAAAAATCTTTTAACAATTACTACTAAACTTTTGTTAAATAGTTAATTGGTGATCACTTCAGTGGAAAAACAGCACACGTGTTCATTCACTGGGTGCTATGGCAGATCGTTTGAGTGTGGTCATCCACATCTGTCAAGAGCAATCTTTTTGAAGAGCCCTGAAGTGTAGTATAGCTTTCTGATTTTGGAGCCTGGGCTTGCCCTCCAAAATGCTACAAGGAGGGCAGAGAAACCTAGCTGTTAAAGTGAGACAGAAAGGCACAGCAAAGATTAAAGTTGCTGCTCAGCATAGTGCTAAGCAGAAGAGTGCTGCTTTCTCCCTTGTGGTCTGTGTCTGTGATCTATAATGGTGATGTGGGAACTAATCAATGGTTAATAACCAACCCTTGAAAATTATTTTTTTTATATTTGCTATTTGCAGACCCACTTCTCAGCTATGTAGATGTGAAGCTAACTACAGTATTAAAATCTAAAACTGGGATCTTGTGATTCAACAAAAAAGTACTGCATGTAATTGTAGGCTGGTACTGGCTCTGTAATTCAAACTGATAGCAATCCAAGCTTTTCTTGTGTAGCAATCCAAGCTTTTCTTGTGTTGAAAAACTTAATTTTCTTTTCAATCTTCCTGAAATGCGGAACATACTTTAAAGTACAACCTAAAGAATATATTTACTTTTTTTTTTCTGTCTTGCATAAAGACACTTCCTGAGAGCACAGGAGCAGGCAATTCCAGAATGTCAGAAGTTAAGCAGGTGAGGCAGAAGGCCAACTTGGCTGAGCAGGAACTTTCTTTGGAGCTTAGGCAAAAAAAGAGTATATGGCTAGTAGAAGCAAGGTCAGGCAACATGGGAGGATTACAGAGACACTGTTCATAACTGTAGGGAGAAAATTCAGTTGGTCAAAGCCCGGTTAGAGTTGAAGCTGTCCACTACTGTGGGGGACAATAAGAAGGGGTTTTTAAAATATGTTAATAGCAAGAGGCAGACCAGAAATAATACTGGCCCGTTACTCGGTGAAGACTCACAAGCAGGGACATAGACAAAGTAGAGAGATTTGATGCTGTCTTCGCATCAGTCTTCAACACCACTGGTGAGCTCCAGGGCAACTAGAGACCCAGGACTGCAAGACTGTTAGACTTGCAGCCACCTTTGAAGTAGTGTGGGACTTGCTGCTCCAGCTAGATCCCTGTAAGTCCATGGGGCCTGATAGGATTAATCCAAAGCTATTTAGAGCTGGCTGATGTCATTGTGAGGCCTTTCTCAATGATTTTTCTAGTGCTTTGGGAATCTGGGGAGGTCCCAGTCAACTGGAAGCTGGCAAATGTTGTCCCTGTTTTCAAGGGTGACAGGAATGACCCTGGTAATTACAGGCCTGTTAGTCTTCTGTACCTGGTGAAATTACGGAGAAGATTATCGTAGGAGTTACTGAAAAACATATGAAAGACAATGCAGTCATTGGTCACAGCCAGCATGGGTTCAAGAGGGCGTAGTCCTGCTTAACAAAATTGCCTTTTGTGACAAGGTTGCCTACCTGTTCTGTCAAGGGAGACCTGTTGAAATGTTTTTGTATGTCATTAAAGCTTTCAATACTGTCTCCCACAGTGTCCTTCTGAAAAAAATGTTGATCATACAGCTGGAGAAATAAATCATGCAATGAGTGAACAGCTGGTGAACGTGTCAGACTGAAAGGGTTTCTAGTAAATGGGGTTATATCGGTCTGGCAACTAGTAACTTATGGGGTTCCACAGGGCTCTATTTCTGGGGCCAGTGTTCTACAATATCTTCATAAACGCCTTGGACATAGGACTGAAAGGTATACTAAGTAAGTTTTCTGATGATGCCATGTTGAGAGGAGCTGGTGATTCCCTTGAAGACAGAGAGGCCCTGCAGTGAGATCTGGACAGACTAGAGAGCTGGGCAATCACCAGCTGTATGAAGTTTAACAAGGGCAAGTGCTGGATTTTTACCTGGGATAGGGCAGCTCCCCAGGTTGGGGGATGAGAGGCTGGAGAGCAGCCCCACAGAGAGGGGTCTGGGAGTTCTGGTTGACAGCAAATTGAACATGACTCAGCAGCATGCCCTGGCAGCCAAAAGGGCCAACTCTGTCCTGGGGTGCATCAGGCACTACATTGTTAGCCAGTCAAGGGAGGTGATAGTCTTACGCTACTCTGTGCAAGTGCAGCCTCACCTTGAGTACTGTGTGCAGTTTTGGGCACCACAATACAGGAAGTATGTGAAGCTGTTGGAGAGCATCCAGAGGAGAGCCATGAAGATGAAGGTTGTAGGGGGGAAAGCCATATGAGGAATGGCTAAAGGCACTTAGTTTATTCAGAGGAGACTTCTTTACGAGGGGAACTGGAGGGGCAGGAGCTGATCTCTCTGGTGACTGGCGACAGGACCTGAGGGAATTAAATGAAGCTGTGCCAGGGTAGGTTTAGGTTGGATAGTAGGAAAAGGTTCTTAATGTGGAGGGTATTGAACAACTGGAACACACTCCCTAGGGAAGTAGTCATGGCACCAAACCTGACAGAATTCAAGAATTTGAACAACACTCAGGCACATGGTGTAATTTTTGGGTTTGTTCTGTGCATAGGCAGGAGTTCAACTTGATGATCTCTATGGGTCCCTTCTAATTCAGGACATTTCTGTGATTCTGTAATTTTTAAGAACTCTCAAAAAATATGTCCCCTGTAGTAATGAAAAATTGAGTTTAGTGTTTTGCTACGTAGATGCAGGTTTTGATATAACTGCTATGACTCTTACTGGATCTTTATGTTACGTTCCATGGACTATTTGGAGGTGAACCACATACAGGAGTGGTTTGCTGGCCCCACATTAGAATCTTGTCTTCTCTTCCTGTATTTTAGTATGGAATATTTTTTTTCTTGAACTACACTGCCAATTGGTAAATATTTGTTTTCAGAGAAGTTAGTGTTAGCTTCATGGCTGCAACTGGTTTGTTTTTCTTTAGGTAGAGAAGAACATGTAGCCTTACAGAGCAAGTATAAGTGTTCATGCTAACTTTCCTTACTTTGGCAAGGTTAAGTAGTGTAGTTGAATTTCTAATGCAAGGAGGAAAAAAAAAAAGCACAAACAAAAAATCAGCCCCAGACTCTAGAGCTGGACAGGTTTACTATTCTTGGACAAAATTGTAGAAAAAATACACTTTGCAGTGAAACAGGTATGCATTGGTAAAAAAGTGTAGTGAGAGCATCAGAGCATGAAATGGTCTCTTTAATCTTCATGAGCCAGTTGAAATCACAGAATCACAAAGGTTGGAAGAGACCTCTAAGACCATCAAGTCCAACTATATCTATCACTATACCCCTAAACCATGTTCCTAAGCTCCACATCTAAATGTTTCTTAAACACCTCCAGGGTGTTTAAACACCACCTCGGTGGGTGGCCTATTCCAAGACTTCATAACCCTTTCACTAAAAAAATTTCTCCTTATATCCAATCTAAACCTCCCCTGCTTTAACTTGAAGCCATTTCCTCTTGTCCTCTCACTATCGACCCTGGAGAAGAGATCTACCCGCATCTCGCTACAGCCTCCTTTCAGGTAGTTGTAAAGAGCTATAAGGTCACCCCTGAGTCTTCTCTTCTCCAGACTACACAACTCCAGTTCTCTCAGCCACTCCTCGTAAGACTTGTGCTCCAGGCCGCTCACTAGCCTCATTGCCCTTCTCTGAGCCTGTTCTAATGCCTCTGTGTCCTCCTTGTAATGAGGGGCCCAAAACTGAACACAGTATTCTAGGTGTGGCCTCACCAGTGCTGAGTACAGGGGTATAATCACTTCTCTGGTCCTCCTGGTCCCACTATTTTTGATACAGAACAAGATGCTATTAGCTTTCTTGGCCACCTGGGCACACTGCTGGCTCATATTCATTTGACTGTCAACCAGCCCCCCCCCAGGTCCTTCTCTGACAGAAATTCAACCACTCTTCCACAAGCCTATAACATTGCATGGAGTTCTTATGACCAAAGCGTAGAACCTGGCACTTGGCTCATCCCATTGTCTTTAGCCCATTGTACCACCCTATCCAGGTCCCTTTGCAGAGCATCCCTACCCTCAAGCAGATCAACACTCTCTCCTATCTTTGTGTCATCTTCGAACTTACTGAGAGTGCACTCAATCGCCTCATCCAGATCATTGAGAAAGATACTGAACAGAGCTGGCCCCAACACTGTGTCCTGGGGAACACCACTGGTGACCGGCTGCCACCTAGAATGAACCCCATTTACCACTACTCTCTGGGCTCAGCTTTCCAGCCAGTTCCTTACCCAGCGAAGAATAAACCTGTCTAAACTATTTGATGCCAGCTTCTCCAGGAGAATGTGTTGGGAGACAGTGTCAAACGCCTTACTAAAATCCAAGTAAATTACATCTGCTGCTTCCCCCTTGTCCACTAGGTGTGTTACATCATCATAAATGGAAGTCAGGTTAGTCAAGCAAGACTTCCCTCTCGTGAACCCAGAAGCTGACTGAGCCTGATTCCTTGATTGCCCAGACTTGCTGTGTGATCGGCCCCAAAATGATCTGTTCCATAAGCTTACCTAGTGCTGATGTCAGGCTGACAGATCTGTAGTTCCCCGGATCCTCCTTCTGACTCTTGTAGATGGGTGTCACATTTGCAAGTCTCCAGTCATCTGGAACCTCTCTGGTTAACCAGGACTGCTGATAAATGATACAGAGTGGCTTGATGAGCACTTCCACCAGCTCCCTCAGTATCCTCGGATGGATCTCATCTGGCCCCATGGAATTGTTAATGTTTAAGTGGAGCAGCAGGTCTCTGACCACTTTCTCCTGGATTAAGGGGCCTTCACAGTGTTCCCCATGCTTGTCTTCTAGCTCGGGGGGCAGCATTGCTTTTCCTGTTTTGAGTTTTCAGAAGAACAAAGAGGAGACAAGACTCGATTCCTAAAGGGGGATCCCATAGCAGAGGACTCAAAGTGAATTATGAAAAGGAGGGAAACAACAGAGAGGAAGGAATCAACTAACAAAGTAGAGTTAAAGGAAGACAGATAAAAGCGTCTTGACAATCATAAGCTTCATGTTATTTGCAGTTGCTTCATGGAATACTTAGGACATACTGAGCGTCTTATATTTATTTTTTCATTTTCTCATTTTTTTTAATAAATAAGCTGGTAGAAGCACTTGGTTTGTTAGTGTGCATACAATCACTGCATTGTAAGAGCTATAAAATACAATTTCTCAGCCTTATTTTAGTTACCTTAGAGATGGAGTTAATTTGTGAGAAAAAGGACTGCTTGAGGAGTGTGTTTAGGTGCTGCCTTAATCCCAGTATAACACCAGTTTTCTGGTTTGTGAGAGGCAATTTATGCAACCCTCACTCCTTCAAAAAAGTTAATGTGTAATTAGACTCACTAGTAGGGTTTGTTGTTTGAACAACTGGAAACAGGAACTATGAAAAAAAATCAAAGAGCTTTCTGTTTGGAAATTTAACATTATTTTAAAGCTTCCCATAGAAGAAAATAGTAACAGAACAAACATTTTCATCTTCTTTCTGATTTCGATGTTCACTTTCTGACATCGGTTCTCTACACAGTAATTTTTTTTTTTATTTATGGGAGTGGAATATAAATGGTAAGACCCAAAGACAGTATCCTATGCATCATCTGTAGTAAAGTATGAAAAAGAAACAGGGGTTTTCCCATAGATGGTTGGGTCTTAAAAAAGTCATGTCACTGCCACACGAATTTTGTATATATGAAATACAGGGCTGTGAATAGTTTTTGCCAATACTGTACTTCTGCAGATTTAATCTCTGTAGTACAATGACATTTCATACCATTTGTACGTGGAAGAGGCTTGCTGAAAACAGTTCCTTTGTTCTGAAGGGACATTCTCTTCCTGTACCCAAGGCACTGTGGCTTGTTCACATAATGGATAGTTTTCAAATGACTTCTACAAAACTACAAAGGCTCCATTTTTGGCTCACTAGCTAGAGATGCAGGAGTGGGCACTTTCAAGTTTGTTTACGGTGGTGTAAGTAGCTGTCAGAATAAAATCTGATCATTTACAAGAGGAAGTAAGGAAAGCAGATGAATGAAAATAAACACAAATGTTTCAGAGGAAATGGGTAGAAAATTATACAATAATAGTAGTAGCTGACTCATATTTTTCTAAAACATATTTAAACAGGGAGAAAACA
Source organism: Galbula dea (assembly GCA_013399015.1). NCBI lineage: Eukaryota > Metazoa > Chordata > Aves > Piciformes > Galbulidae > Galbula > Galbula dea. The sequence goes on from VWZX01000673.1 coordinate 22,821, forward strand.
GTAAGCAATAAGAATTACAAAATCTCAGAATGTTTGCGGTTAGAAGGGACCCCCAGAGGTCACCTGGTCCCCTGCTTCTCTTTAACAGGGTCACGTGGAGCCAGTTATGCAGGCCTGTTTCTGTATGACTTGAGTACCTCCAAGAATGGACACTCCACAACCATCCTGGGCAACCTATGCCAGTGCTCAGTCACCTCCAGATTAAAAAAAAGTGCTTTCTCCAGAACCACAGAATGTTAGGAACTGGAAGGGACCTCGAAAGATCATCTAGTCCACCCCCCTGCCACAGCAGGATTCCTTAGACCACATCACACAGAAACACGTCCAGGCAGGCCTTGAATATCTCCAGAGAAGGAGACTCCACAGCCTCTCTGGGCAGTCTGTTCCAGTGCCCCAGCACCTGAACTGGGAAAAATTTTTTTCTTGTATTCACATGGAACCTCCTATGCTTCACCTTACAACCATTGCCCCTTGTCCTGTCACTGGGCTTCACTGAGAAGAGCCTGACCACACCCTCCTGACACTGACACTTCACATATTTAAAAGCATAGATGAGGTCACCCTTTGGTCTCATCCAAGCTAAAGAGACCCAGCTCCCTCAGCCTTTCCTCATAAGGAAGATGTTCCACCCCCTTAACTATCTTTGTGGCTTTGTGCTGGACTCTTTCATGCAGTTCCTTATCCTTCTTAAACTGAGGGGCCCAGAACTGGGGACAGTCTTCCAGATGTGGTCTCACCAGGGTAGAGTAGAGGGGGAGAAGATCTTCTTGCTCCACCTACTAACCACACCCCTTCTAATACAACCCAGAATCCCATTGGCCCTCCTTGCCACAAGAGCACACTGTTGACTCGTGGTCATTCTTCCATCTCATTCCCCTCGGTAAACCCATGCTGACTGCTCCTAATGGACCCCTTATCCTTGATATGCCTAGATGATAAGGGACTGGAGCATCTCACATGTGAGGTCAGGCTGAGAGAGCTGGGACTGTTTAGCCCTCTCTAGGCCCATCACTGGGTGCTGTCCAGTATGTCGATGTCTCTGTCTTGTACTGGAAAACCCAGACCTGAACACAGTATTTCAGGTGTGGTTTCAACAGGTGTGATGAGTAGAGGGGAAGGATCACTTCCCTCTACCTGCTAGGAATACTTTGTCTAGTGCAGCCAAAGATGCTGTTTGCCTGCTTTGCCAGAAGGACACATTGATAGCTCACATTCAACTTAGTGTCTGCCAGGACTCCCTAGTCCTTTTCTGCAAAGCTGTTTTCTAGCTAGGCAGCGCCCAGCATATACTTGTGCAAGGGATTGTTCCTCCTGGTGCAGGACTTTGCACTTCCTCTTGCTGAATTTTGTGAGATTCCTGTCAGGCTGTGTTTTCCGTCTGTTGAGGTCCTTGTGAATGGTAACATAGTCATCTGGTGTATCACCCACTCTACACAGTTTTGTGTCATCAGCAAAAGAGAGCAAACTCAGAAGTCAAGTTTTACAAATTGCGGCTACTGTACTGAGTAGGGTTCAAAATAGGTCATAAGGAAGTGTTTTGCAGGGACTTAGGACACACTTGTGATTGGTTATTCTAATGATGATAATACCAAAAAAAAAAAAAAAAGGAAAAAAAGCAATAGAGGAAACAGCTGCTTTGGTGCTAATGCAAAGGTAGAAAGTGGAGTACTAAGCAATTCATGCTGAATAGTTCATACATCAGTCTGTTCACCTACCATAGAATCGTAAACGCTTTGGCTTGGAAGAGAGTTTCAAAGATCCTCTACCAAGGTCAGGGACATCTTTCACTAGGTCAGGTTCCACAGAGCCCTTTCCAGCCTGACCTTAAACAACTCCAGGAATGAGGCATCCACAGCTTCTCTGGGCAACCTGTTCTTGGGTCTCATGACCCACATCTTAAAAGATTTCTTCCTTATGTCCAGTACAAACCTACCCTCTTTCAGTTAGAAACAATTGCCCCTTGTCCTGTCACTAAAGGCCGTGGTAAAAAGTCTCTCTCCATATTTCTTTTAGGCCCTCTTTTACATATTGAAAGGCCACAGTAAGTATTGGAGCCTTCTGCTCTTCAGGTTGAACAGCCACAACTCAGTCTTTTCCTCATGGGAGAGGTGTTCCAGCACCCTCTGATCATGTTTGTGTCCCTCCTCTGGACCTACTCATAACAGGTCCATATTGTTCTTGAACTGTGGACCTTGGTACTGGATGCAGTACTCTGGGTGCAGGACTCATGACAGCAGAGTAGGTGGGGTAAATCACCTCCCTTGACCTACTGGCCATGGTTCTTTTTATGCATGTGGCTGAGGATATGGTCAGCTTTCAAGATTGCAAGGGCACATTGCTGGCGCATGTTCAGTCTTTTTATCCACCCGTATCCCCAAGTCCTCTGCAGGGCTGCTCACATCTGTTCATCCTTCAGTCTGTAGAAATATGGGGAACTGCCTTGACTGAGGTGCAGAACCTTCTGCTTGGGCCTTGTTGAACCCATGAGGTTTGCATTAGTCCACTCCTTAAACATCTCTCTTCCTTCTCGCAAATTAACAGCACCCCTCAGCTTAGTGTCTTCTGCAGACTTGCTGACGGTGTACTCAATACCATTAGCTATGTTGTTGGTGAAGATACTTCCTAGTGTTGGTCCCATTATAGACCCTTGAAGCATATCACTAGCTGCTGGTTTCCACAGGGGTGTTGAGCTGCTGACTCTTTGAACTGAGTATCATCGACTCCAGATCATCTATCCGGTTCCTCATCCATCTAACAAAGCACCTGTCAAACCCTTATCTCTCCAAATCAGTGGCAGGAGTGTTGTGAGGGGCCTTATCAAAGGCCTTCCACAAGCCTAGGTAGATTATACCTGTAGCTCTTTCATTGTTCACTGTCTCAGTCACTCCATTGTAGAAGAGTGTGGATCTATTCCTCAGGGAGGTTGTTTGTCGTCCTCCAGTATGTTCTTCCCTCTAGCTGAAATACTATTGAAAGTACTTTCCATCATTTTTCAAAAGTCCTTCCATCATTTTTCAAAAGTCCTGGCTGACTGGGGAGGTACCATCAGACTGGAAATCAGCCAGTGTTACCCCCATATATAAGAAGGGAAGGAAGGATGATCCGGGAAATTACAGGCCTGTCAGTCTGACTTCTGTGCCAGGAAAGCTGATGGAGCAGATCATCCTGAGTATGCTTCTGCGGCACTTGCAGAGCGGCCAGGGGATCAGGTCCAGTCAGCATGGCTTCACAAAAGGCAGGTCCTGTCTGACTAACACGATCTCCTTCTATGATGGGGTAACCTGCTTATTAGATGAAGGAAGGGCTGTGGATGTTGTCTACCTTGACTTTAGCAAGGCGTTTGACACAGTTTCCCACAGCATTCTCCTAGAGAAGCTGGCTGCTCGTGGCTTGGATGAGCACATGCTTGGCTGGATAAAAAATTGGTTGGATGGCCGAGTCCAGAGAGTTGTGCTCAATGGAGTCCAGTCTGGTTGGTGGCCGGTCACAAGCGGTGTCCCTCAGGGGTCAGTGCTGGGGCCTCTCCTGTTCAACATCTTTATTGATGACTTGGATGAGGGGATAGAGTGCACC
>VWZX01000673.1:26732-38478 GCA_013399015.1 Galbula dea
ATCCCTGGAGGTTTTTAAGAAGAGGATAGATGTGTTTCTTCAGGGGATGATTTAGGGGTAAGAGTAGTGTAGGGCTATCTGTTGGACTAGATGATCTTGAGGGTCCTTTCCAACCGTAATGATTCTGTGATTCTGTGATACCTAAAGAAACTTAAATGCAAGTAACTGATTAATGGCTTAGGTTGTCTAATGAGTTTACTCCTGCTAGTTTTGAACATTGTTACTGTAGACTGAATAGGCTGAATCTGACAGGAGAATAATCTTGTGTTGCTTTCTATTTTGGAAGCTTACTTTTGCAATATTGGTTTTAAGAATGTTTCTGAACATTGGGGAGAAGGTTACTGGTTGGTCAGCTAGCTGTATGTGCTCAGACAGTGGCCCTCATGTTTGTTGGCTATAGGCATTTGATACAGGCTGTCACTTCTTTCTGCTGCAGATACCCCTTTTGGTAGGGAGGGAATAGGGCAAAGAAATTAAACACAGTAATACGTGTTTTTTCTCTCATGTCTTTCTGCCTACTGGAGTTTAACAAAATCACATTTTCAGTTTTGCAGAAGTTGATATGAAGCAGTGCTCTTTACATTTTAGATCTCTAAATTTAGAGTAGTACTTGCCAGATACTTTTCCAGAACACCTCTCTGGATCTTAGGGAAATATATTGATAGTGTTACTGGTGGGAGTATTGAGAAGGTTTTTGAAAACTTTCTACTCTGAGGTATTTATTCAGAAGGGCACAAAAAAAGGCAGCTATTGTAATTTGGGACCAGATATATAACCTTTTTTCCAATGCTCATGTACAGTAACGTCTAGATTTTTAATTAAGTGCTTTTCAATAGGTACTGAATAGTCCATCACACGTCCATTTAGGAATAGAAGAATGCTCTAACTGTTTAACGTTAGGAATTCAAAACTAGATTTTTAAGTAAGCCATAGGCGTTTGTGACCTCAACGGAGCTACTTTAAGGTGGGAAGGGAGATTATGGGAGCTCATGCTCTGTTTTGATAAGCAAATTGCCTAAAGGAGATATCATTGTTTATATATAAGAGGTCTGTTTCACGAAAACTTACTGTTTCTCAAAGTTTGTGGCACAGATTGAAAATTAATTCTAAATGTTAAGTCCTAGCTCAAAAGCTCTTAATAGTTATAACTTGCTTAGAACGTTGGAGGTGAAAAACTGCACTGCCTTTAAAGTTATTCTGAGGTGTTCACACAGATAAGCAAATGCTGTGTTTTTCATCTGTTGATTTTTGGGTCTTCGGTTGGGAGATAGTGGGGAAAAAAATTCAAGGCAGTAAAACCTACAGCTAGGCAATACAGTAAGCTGAATTTGCTATTTCTTTTCTCCCTTTGCAAATATGAAGAACTTCTGGTTTTGCCACAAAATGATGGGTGAGCTACTGATGCTTTTAAAATCACTGCTATGGCTAATTATCTCAGTGCAGTCAACTTATGTACGCATCATTGCACTCTAGCTTCCCACTTCCCTCTGGAAGTGGGCATAGCCCTTTCTCTGCAAGTAATGATAATAATTGGTAGTAAGACAGACCTGTTACTCATCCTTTTTTGAGCACATTTCTTATGGCAGGTGTCTAGTTTTTAATTAACTGCTAATGAACATGCCTAGTAGACCATGATAATGCTGCCAACTTACTCCGTTTTATATCTCACTGCTGCTAGGCTCTTAAAAGGTGACAACGCAGGCATTAGTGTCTTTGAAGTGACGGGAAAGTGATTATATGCATAACATAATTGTTTCCAGAATCTGCTATGGCAAATGTCTAGTTATTAAATACATCTGGTGAGCGCTGCTGTTATCTATCTCCCTGGTCTTTAGTTTCTTCCTTTGTGTGCAACACATATTCCCTTTTGGCCTTCTAGAAAGAGAATACAGTATGTATTCACAATTCAAGTTTTTTAAATGAAAAGAGCATGAACCTTCTGGAAAGGATCATGTTTGTCTATGTGTTAGAGAGAACTTGAAACCTATTATGAATAGGTAGAATATAAACAATAAATCAATATACCTCAATCTTAAAGAACAGTGAGACTCAGATAATAAGCATTAAATCACAGTATACCTTTGTTGGCTTAAAAGACCGTAATCAGCTTTTCAGTCTGAAGTCTGTTTAGTGTAGTTGGATATTTAAGCGTCTTTGGGTACCGTTTTCCTCTACTACCCTCAGTAACCGTTTTGCAAAGATGCTAAGATGTTTTACAGAGTGATGTGTTTCCATTTACAGCAAATACATTTTTTTTCCTACCCGTTACACTGGGCATTGCTTCCTGCTATTTTTATGAAGCTTTGTCAGAGAAACAAGACGCAAACCTTTTTCTTGCATACTTTCAGCTTCAGAACCTATTAGAGGAGATTAATCTTTTCCTCATTTCTGGGGTTTTCAAAATACCCTGTGTATAGCCTGCAAAGCTGAGCCAGGGAAATTGTAGGTAACATGTCCTTAACAGTTTGATTCTAAAGAACTTAAGTGGTATTTCCTTAAGTCATGCAGGTTAACTTTTTCACTAATTAAAATGAGCAAGCAAGGCCTGATTAGCTGGGAATCTTCACAGGTTTCCTGAAAGGATAGGGACAAGAATGGAAACAATTTATCTTCATTTCCCTGTTTTGACCTTCCCTGTTTTGACATTGCAAAAGAAGCTAATTTGAGCTCGTGGTTGGAGGAGAGGGGAGATTTTCTCCACAAAACCAATTTGGAAGGGATAAATCAGTCTTCTTAGCCAACTGCACACCACAACTAGATAATCCAGTATGATAGTGCAGCTGAGGATTAGTAAGACCAGTGCCATGAGTGCAGTAATGTACTACTAATGCATGGTCTAAAGTCTAGAGTGCAGATGACTGACCTGGCTTATGTGGTCATTGAGGAAGGGAATGACTGAGGTTCCATCTCTCTGAAAAAGCCTACCAAAACATCAGATATCTCCAGATTTGAGGAAACATGCTGGAAACCACAAAAAAAAATGCTAGAGTCTATGAGAAGGGAGATCTCCTCTTGTACTGTTGAGGCAAAAAACAACAACCAAAAAACCCCAAACAAACAAAAAAACCCACCCCAAATCCTCTGCAGTCCTGTCAGATTTTGCAGGGATCTTTATGGTACTTTAGGTAAACGGTGTTGCACTAGCAATAGGTGCTTGATTTTGTAGAGGTGCTTGAACTACTTCAAATAAAAGTAGTTCTTAACACTTCCTTCAAAATAGTACTTTGTGTTGCAAGTGCATTAAAATAGAAGAATAAGAACTACCTCTCTCTTACGTTGCTTTTTAAATATACTGACAAGTTGGTAAGGATGCAGTAGTCAAATGTACGTTTTACAGTGAAGACTAGCGGAGCTTTTTATGCAGAGTGTGAAAAGACATTTCTGGTGTAAGAAGAGATTTGGTAAATTTATGGCTTTATGGAATTGAGTAAAGGGATTGTTGTAAATGTTAAGATTGGTCTTATTATCAAAAGTGAGTAAATGGCTACATTACAGTTGGGACAAGCAGAAAAGTGAAAGATTAGCAGGTGTAGTTGAGAGTTTTTCAGCATCCATCAGTTGTGTCTACATAAATTTATAAACATCATAAGGCATGTATTAGGATGGACTTATAAGAAATAAAAGTGTAGGGGGACAGTAGTTATCTGAATAGCAATAGAGTTGTTCATATGCCTTTAAATGTTACACAGGTATTGTTGGCAATTTTTCTTGAAGACTCCTGGAACATATGGAAGCACATAAAATACTTTTGAATTATTGTGAATTATTTTGGAGTACCTTGTGAAATATTGTGAGGTTTTGTATGGATACATACAACTTCAGTAGCTATCAGCAGTACTGTAATAGCTTTGTATGCTCTTACAGAACTGCTAGCTGACTCTGATGTCTAGCTGAGCTCATCCTGTTCAGATATTTGCTTGTCTTGTCCTCTCTTTAATCCCATGAATTGAGTGGTACTCAAGCTTCTTTCATGATACCTACTTTTGTTGCATAGGCATCCACAAACTAAACAGCAGTAGCTACCCGAAATGCATGTTTATTACATCGAAAAATTGGCACTTCAACAGACCAAAATAAATAACAAGTTCATGTGTCAGATGAGGATATACTACTGTGTAAATATTTCTCAAGTTTTAAAAATATTCCTTTTCAAAAGATGAGTCAAAGTGTGCATGCACTCAGTCATAAAAGGAAAAACCTCCCACATCAGTGACTAGAATAGCGGGCACTCATCCAAACAGGACAAGTTCTTACTCAAAAGATATATCCATAAGGAGTAATCACTCACCAAAGGGAGGGTGAAGGCTCACTCAATCAGTTTCCTTGGGCAGCATCCCAACACAAGGTGAGAGTCCCCAGCTTCAGACCTGCTGCTTTGAGGGAACTGACTTAAAAAACAGCTATGTGGTAGGGCTTCACTTATAAGGACGTGATCATTCTGATTAGCGCAGGCAAGCACACTACAAAGGCAAGTTAAGGGTCTGAAACAAAGTAATGAAGTTTTAATGGCTGTGAGGCCTTATTCTGTCTTAGGTAAGCCATGGTTGCTGTCAGGTCTTTGTCAGGGCAGCTGCATCTGCTACAACTTTCAGCAGAGGGATGGTGGAGTGTGGCCAAAGTGGACAGGTTTGTTGTGTTCTCTGTTCATATGCCCAGGCAAAAGGCAGGAAGAAGCAGGCAGAAAATCTGTTTAACTGTAGCAGACTAAAGGGAAGAAGCTATGACTAAGCTAAAGATGGTTTTTAAGCTTAATTTTCTAATTTAATCATGCTTGGCATTTTGGAAAAAAAAACGGTTTGCTGAACTTGGATAGTATTAGTAAAACCATAGCAATTTTAACTAGATTAATGTTTAGACTACAACAAAATCATTACATTGTAAGGACTCTGTTTCTAAAATTGCTTACAGGTTGTTTTGCCAGATTGGTTACAGGTTTGTATGTCCACTTATTTTAGTACTGATCTTGCAGGCTGCTTTTGAAACAGATGGAGGTATTTGAATTTTTTAATACCATGTTTCTTGCTGAGATTTCCATGACCTTATTGATGTTATCTGGAATACCTGGATCTTAAGTACAAAGTTAGTTCTTAAACAAAGTGTTAGTTCATGAGTGTATTTTGTTTTCAGAAAAAAATTGGCTAGAATAAACTATAAATTTCATTGCACTAAATATGGAATTGAACAGTATCTTCTAGGGTTTTTTTATATTGAAAATGGAAACCTACCTACTGTTTCCAAACAGAGGGAAAAGAGGGGTTTGGATTTAAATCAGTCTTAACAGTGAAATCTTTTTTTTTCTCAGAGCAGTGACACTCCTTAATATAGAAAGGGAAAGATATTTGGTCTGCTGCTTCTGTTTGTCACTAGCAATGCTGTGGCAGGCAGTAGCTGTGCAGAGCAACCTACAGTAGCTGAACCTGCTCCGTGGGCTGCAGCAGAAGTATCCAGTTAGCTTTTCTTTTGTTCATGGGACATGAGTATTCCACAAACAGCACAATATAATACAGCATGTATAAAGTGCTGGGATAAAGAGGAGAGGCTGGAGTGAAAACAGATGAGTAAATGAAAGAATCCAGTGTTTATTCTCAATAATAAACCAAACTTCTCCCTTCTCCTTTCCAAACTATGTGCTATGCCTTGTTCTTCTGGGGATGATGATACCACTGGGAACAGCAGCAGCAGTTGCAGGCTCAACATCTCTCCCATGGCCATGGACCTCCAGTGCCTCTAACACCTCATCCATCAGGACTTCAACCTCCAGGAATCCCTCCACTTGGAAGCAGTGCTGGTCTTCTTGCCCTTTCTAGTGCTTTGGGTGGGCAGTCTCACTTGGCAATAAAAGATGACAAGAAGCACCACGATGCAGAGCACAGAGGTGAGAGGCATGGCAGGCCTGATTAGGACATTATCAGATTTGCACATTGCTGCAAATTGTATGTACATCTCTAAAGAATTCATGTTATCTAGAATGAGAAAAAACTGTTGACAAACTTAAAAATGTCTACATATATACCATTGAAGCAAATTTCAGCTTGGAAATTTTTGGTATTTTAAAAGGGGATCACTAGGTGTCATCTGCTCTATAGTTTGCAGGGCATTTTGACATCCTGGTAAATGCTTAGTGGCCTGCACCATATTATGGAAACCTGTTAAACTGCATAATGGTTTAATTATTTTCAAATAAAGTAATGTTGTTAAATGGGTGGGTGGATGGGGAAGTAGAGGGAACAAGAAGTTAAATTTTGAAGTGACTGTATTCAAAAGATTTAGGTAATTGCATCTGTTACTTTAGTTTGGTAGTCTTAAATTCTATTACACAAATACTTGGCAAAATTGCACTTGACTAATTTTTGAAAAGAAAATAATTTATTCTGTCATGAAATAAAATTAGGCTCTGTGTATGGTTGAATTGTAAAATGATGTTTACAAAATATTCAGGAAATCACTGTATTAGGAATGTGCAATGACTTACATAAATAAAAGCCATTTAAAAACTGTTCGTGGCTTGTGTTCTAATTTTTTCCCCCCTTTTTTATTTCTGTTCTTGCCTCTGTGTCTGAACGGGCATGTCTGTGCATTTCTTGGTTACTGCTGGAACAGACAGAGAGCCAGGCACAGTAAGTACCAAACTTCCTGCTAATATTTTCACTTCTACTAATGTAATAATCAGAAGTTGCACTATTTGTTTTATCTTACTTTTAGTCAGTTTCACGATACTGGGCATATGTATTTTATGTCAGGATATCTCTTGGTTTATGCAGAACACCAAATCATTTGTTTGGAGGATTGTATGAATCAGGTTTGTTTCTGAGCAGAATGATTTTGGGGAAGCTTGAACTTTAGTTTGCTTATTGGAAGGGCAGGGGGAAATTGCAAGTCAGATGGAACACAGGCTGGAACTTAAAGTATAACATTATTAGTCAGAGTTAAAATTTTTCCTCTAGGTTTTTCAGGAATTAGAGTTGCGGAAGAGGTGAGAAATTTAAAATTCGTATGTCATGATGGTGTTTGGCCCTTGGAGTTTCTACGAGTGAATCTGTACTAATGTCTTTACTGCTTAATGCTGCTTTATTTGTGCTTCAGGTATAACTTTCATAGCAATAGTCTTTCCCTTTATGCAGAAGCTGTAACAAAATTGGTCTAAGACAACCTTACCATACAACCAGTGAAATAACTAGTTTGTTAAAGCTTTTTATACTGTTTGAGAGGTAGTGTTGTATTGATCTGTGGAGATGGACACGAGGAATTTTCAGTCAGCTCAAATAATTAAGCTATTCTATTTGTTGATGTCATAGGTGAATTTGGCCTCTATGTTTCTTTTTCTCAGTTAGAAAAAACAAAAAAACTAAGAAAGGTTATTGGACAGGTATCTTTAAGATATTAAACTTCTGATTTTTTATTGGGTTTTGGGGTTTTTTTTTAATACTAGGGCTTGACAGTTACAACTATCTGCATTATTTTTTGTGGCAGTTTGTTTCTAGATTGCCACGCAAGAAGCATTCATTCCAGCTTGCTTAGTGTTATTAATTACAGTGTAATGGTGGAAATAATTTTGAACTGGGCTTACCTCAAGCCTCAGGGTTATTAAGGATATATTTCTCTGAGTAATGTTAGTCAAGTGCAGGATTCTCAACAACTTTTCTTAAAGAGCTAAGGAGTGAGGTTTGCAGTGTGTGTCTGTCCATGTGCACACAACGTGTGCTCAAGGGAAAGTGGTGGCTTTATGTTTTGCTTTGGTGGTTAGGTTTCCTGTCCCTGCTATCTTCCCATCCTCCCCTGCCTTGTCCATCATGCACTTTGCCAAAGGGGTTTTGAGTTTAAAATCAGGTACTTCACAGTGTTGTGAAACTTAGACTCTGAATTTGTCTTGTAGCTGAGTATAGTTTTTGCCTGTGGAAGGAGAACTGTCAAAAATTAAACCTGCCTCTTTTGTTGTGGGAAATTTGCAATATCATTTGCTTAGTTACTATGTATGTCGATTTTATTTAATTAAAGTACATAAAATTACCACTACAGTTACTTCTGTCTCCATATATGTAACTTAAGATTGCATAGTTAATATCTGCAGTAGGGTTTTTTTAATGCTGGGTAGGTAACCTTTTAAACAATCTGAGACTTTATTTCATAAGCTAGAGCAACAAAACTGGTGAAGGGACTTGAGCACGAGTCCTATGAAGAGAGGCTGAGGGAGCTGGGGTTGTTTAGCCTGGAGAAGAGGAGGCTCAGGGGTGACCTCATCACTCTCTACAACTATCTGAAAGGAGGTTGTAGTCAGGTGGGGGTCGGTCTCTTCTCCCAGGCAACCAGCAACAGAACAAGGGGACACGAGCTTAGGCTCAGAGGGAAGGTTTAGGCTGGATATCAGAAAAGAGATCTTTACAGAGTGAGTAATCAGGCATTGGAATGGCCTGCCCAGAGAGGTGGTGGATTCACCATCCCTGGAGGATTTTAAAATAAGACTGGACGTGGCACTTAGTTTCATGATCTAGTAATCATGATAGTGTTGGATTAAGGGTTGGACTTGATGATCTTGGAGGTCTCTTCTAACCCAGATAATTCTGTGATTCTATGATTCTGTGATTGAGCAGGTTACTACACTATGGTGGCTGTATTTTCTTTTTTGATCCTAGTGGAGAATAATACTTCATAATTAAATTGAACTTTGATAGGTAGATGGAGGTGAACTTGAACTTAAAATTGTTTAGAGACAGTGTTGCATTAGAATCTTGACTTAATAGTAAATTATATCTTTGATGAAAGAATCATATTCAGGTGGTAGTCAAGTTAAAATCTGTGGCTAAAATGATCAGCTGAGAATGATTTGAACTTCCCTAATTTGCTTGTATTTTTAATGTATTACTTTTTAATTTAAAATTTTTTTAAGGGTAGTACAGAATTGGTCACAGGTACACAAGACATGCCAGCAGGTCTCTTTAATTATCACATGGGGTTCCAGCTGATCAGTAGGCTCTTATTTTGCAAATTATAACATATGGGTCATCAAGATCAATTTGATTTTCACAGTAACATTTTAAGTGTGGTGGTGCTGCCAGAAATCCTGAAAAAGGCTTGTTTTCATCGTCCAAGATGCCAAAAGCCATGCTGTCTCTTAGTTACCTAAAATAACCATGATATTTGCTATTACTGTGCAGTTCTACAATATGATCTACATCAAATATGTCTAATGTGACCTTCCAATTCATCAGTAGAAGCTGACAGCTTTAAATGTGCAAGTTTGAAAAATTATGTTTTTGTGCTTGCCTGTTTGGCTTTAAAATGAGGGTTCTTTTGGCATGTTTGAGGTAATGCGTATCGTGGCATATTGCTTGAGCAACTTTATTTTTAATTGACATATTTTTATTTTTTTTAAGTCTCCTTATGCAAATAAGTAAACCAAAGCTTTTTTGTCTTTTGTGTTCAGAAATACTTCATAATGCAGTGTGATTCATGTATTTGTAAAGGGCTACAAAGAAGTAGTTATTTCATTACTCTTGATTGTGGTCTATGTCCATTTTACCTATTCTTGCTATATCTAAATGGCAAGGGCTACTACAGTTTTCTTTTTCGCATTACTTAAAGTTTCGGGAAGTAAAAAAAAAGGAAGTTCTTTGTAAAATGTATGTTTCTGAAATGGTGTTTGTCCACATTTTTTTCTATAGGAGACATATGTACATATTTCAGACTCATCTTAGGTGTTAATTTATCACTTGTCTTCCCACTGTTCTGATATCCTCTTTGGACAGCATAGAAGTGCAAATGTTCTGAAGGATTCTGTTGTATCAGGAATAATTTGTTGACAGTGAAATCTGACTTTGTTATGTGCTTTGGATTTACATAATAGTTAATGTATATATTTTATCCTCATGAAAAACACTGACCTTTTTTTCTAAGTCTTAGGAAATACTCATAAATTTTCCAAGAAAATTTTTGCCTTCATTGTTAAGTATAAATATTAGTATTGTTTTATAAAGCAAAATGCTCTTTTCTTGTAGCAGAAAAATATTTTGTGTCCTTAGCTATCTGTTCCGTCCATCCGTCCCAGTCTTGAAAGGAAGAGGCATACATAACTGAATTCTACTTTTTGGTTAATATTGTATAGAAACTGTTTAATATTTTGCTTTTTAATGCTTTTAAGTAAGGTAGGGAGGAAATCGTAAAACGAGTTAGTTCTGTGACAAAATAGGGTACTATTCAGGGTAGCACATGTCCTTCTTGGCCTTTCTGAAGAAAGTGTTAGTTTCCATTATTTAGCTTGCGAATGAAAAACTTGAGTTTCTTTTATCAGGTATATATATTTCTTTTAATTGGCCCTGTCAACTTGAAAATAAGTCAGATCTTACAATCTTTATTGGTGAAAACCACAAATTAGCTTCAGCAGGTGTTGCTCACGCGGAAGAGCTGTGGGATGCTGCATTGCAGTTTAATTCATAGCTGATACGAAGCAGCATGAGACTGATGATAAAGGACAAGAAGATTGGGGTGTTCTGGTATATACTTTTATGGATTTCTTGATTCTAGCAAACATGAGCTAGAAAATACCAAAATCAAAAGAAGCCTTATTCTCTGTTAATGTCTCACGATTATTCAATCAGTATGAAGAGTGATTCAAATCCATATAGGCTTCTAGATTTCCTTGTTTCTAATATGAACATCCTGGTCCAAATATACCTTAAAATGGTGGGCAGAAAAAAGTCAATACCTTTCTATCACTGGTAATTTATAACAAAACCTACTGGCTTTTGGGTTTTTGACATGTGTTTGCAAGAAATGTATACAACAAACAGTTATTCCTCCAAATGGTAGAGGAACCAAATAGGAAAGGTGCTATGCTGGATTTTGTTCTTACCAACAAGGAAAGACTGGTGACCATCATAAGGCTGGGGGACAACCTTGGCTGCAGTGACCACGAAGCACTGGAGTTCAAGATCCTCAGGGCTCCTAAGACGATATATTCTAAGCTCATAACCCTGGACTTTGGACATGCGGACTTTGATTGCTTAAGGGATTTGATGGCCGAAGAACCATGGGAAAAAGCCCTAGAGGGAATGGGGACCCGGGACAGCTGCTCAGTTTTCAGAGATCACGTTCTCCGTGTCCAGGAGCTATGTATCCTGACTAAGAGAAAATCAGGAAAGAATGCAAGGAGACCTGCCTGGATGAACAAGACACTCCTGGACACACTATCTCATAAAAAGAATCTGTAAAAGGAGTGGAAGAAGGGACAACTAGAATGGTGGGCATACAGGGAAGCTGCCCAGAGAGCAAGAGAACTGCTTATGAAAACTAAAGCTGAGTGGGAGTTAAATCTAGCCAGGGAGATCAAAGGGAATAGTAAAAATTTCTACAAATATATTAATGGAAAAAGGAAGACTAGGGAAAGTGTGGGCCCCCTCAGAAAAAAAACGGGAGAACTGGTGACAGGTAATATGGAGAATGCCAAAGTTCTCAACAGCTTCTTTACTTCAGTCTTCACTGGCAATGGCTACCACCACACCCCTGAAGTAAAAAATGACAATGGCAGGGGCGGGAAGATAGAACTGCCCACGGTAAGTGAAGATCAGGTTCGTGACCAACTGAAGAACCTGAAAGTTCACAAGTCCATGGGACCCGATGGGATACACCCATGGGTACTGAGGAAATTGGCGGACAAGGTTGCTAAGCCACTCTGTATTGTATTTCAAAAGTCATGGCAGTCTGGTGAAGTCCCCACTGACTGGAAAAGAAACATAACCCCCATTTTTAAAAA
>VWZX01000673.1:38582-79882 GCA_013399015.1 Galbula dea
AAGACACCAGGCTGTGTGGTACAGTTTGCACATGGTGGAGTGGAGGGATGCCATCCAGAGGGACCTGGACAGGCTGGAGAGGTGGGCCCATGCCAACCTCAAGAAGTTCAACAAGAAGACCCAGTGCAAGGTCCTACATCTGGGTCAGGGCAATCCCAAGCACCAATATAGGCTGGGTGAAGATTGGATTGAGAGCAGCCCTGCGGAAAGAGACTTGGGGGTGCTGGTGGACGAGAAGTTCAACATGAGCCGCCAGTGTGCACTTGCAGCCCAAAGTGCCAGCCGTATCCTGGGCTGCATCAAGAGAAGCGTGGCCAGCAGGTTGAGGGAAGTGATTCTCCCCCTCTACTGTGCACTCGTGAGACCCCACCTGGAATATTGTGTCCAGTTCTGGAGCCCCTATTACAAGAGAGATGTGGAAGTGCTGGAGCAAGTCCAGAGAAGGGCCAGAGGAATGATCAGAGGACTGGAGCACCTCTCCTTTGAGGACGGACTAATAGAGTGGGGGTTATTCAGTCTGGAGAAGTGAAGGCTCTGAGGTGACCTTCTTGTAGCCTTCCAGTATCTGAAGGGGGCCTACAAGAAAGCTGGTGAGGGACTTTTTAGGAGGTCAGATAGTGACAGACCCAGGGGAAATGGGTGTAAGCTAGAGGAGAGTAGATTTATGCTGGATATTAGGAAGAAGTTCTTCACTATGAGGGTGGTTAGGCAGTGGAACAGGTTGCCCAGAAAATTTGTGGAAGCCCCATTCCTGGAAGCTTTTAAGACAAGGCTTGATGTGGCTCTGGGCAACCTGATATAGTGGATGGTGTCCCTGCCAGGCAGGGGGGTTGGAACTAGATGATCTTTAAAGTCCCTTCCAATTCTGACAATTTATGATTCTATGAAATAAATGAGTCCTGAGTTGAGTAACTTCATCTGCAATCTTCTTGTACCTTGCTGGGGGATGGTTAGTGGTAGTCCCTTTTACAGTGTGCTCTCTGTTCATATCAGTGAGTCCTGACAGCAGTGGGACTGCTGAGCAACTGTTTATCTAATTGTAGATGTTAGACTTGATCCAGTTTTGCATACTTAACAAAGGATTGCTTTTATTACGGTCTTCATATGGGAATCTGTCGATAGCACTTGTGTGTGCTGCAGCAGCACAAGTCAAGTGTAACATTTAAATAAACACAACGGCACTGCTTTGTGATGCAGGCAAGTGCAGGTTGTCAGCTGTAGCAACTCACCGTAGTGGCACATGGGTACATTTGGTTTGGATGCACAGTGAGTCAGTGAATGGTCAAACACCAAACAAGAGTGTAGTGTGTCTTGAGGGAAGGGGGAGTGGGAAAAAGTGGAATGGGTAAGGAGGTGATCTTAATTGGGACCTGGTGTAGTTGAACCGTGAGCACATATGTGATATAAATACTGTTACTTAATTGCTGTAATAATCAGCATAAAGCTAAGCTGTCAGTTGTCTATGTTCTAGGGAGTTGTCTGTGCTCTATTATAACTAAGGCTAAATGAGATACCGTGGGCTTTCAGCCTGTACCTCTGGCACACATACTTGTGGTTTGGAAGTGGTTCCTCAGGGGGCCAGCATAGCAGTTGAAGATGTGCATATGAATAATGTGTGTTATATTTCTAATAGGGAACCTCACTTCCGTGTGTGCACCGTGACTAGATTCTTGTTTCACATTTGTTACTGATGGTTTCAGTGTTTAACCTTTGCTTGCAGCAAAGTTGCTTTGGGATCCTAAATTGCCTGTTATGCAGCCCTTACACAGTGTGGTAACTCTGACAGAGGTGGTGCTGCATTAGGCTTTTATTCTTCTTTTGGAGTTGTTTTAAGAAAAAGGATTAATGTAGTAAATTTTGAATTAGCAAAAGAAGAGTGAAACATTTACATAAAATTGTTTTTGACCATTTGTTCTGATCTGAGATTCATGATTTACACATTGCATTGATAATACCTAATAAATCGAACTCTTGGTATGAAAGCAAGGATGTCTTCAATTATGCATCTGTCTGTTGAAATTTAAAAGCCCCCTGGTGTTACGCAGTTTCTCTTAAGGGAGTCACCTATGTATGTTTATATCTTTTTGCCGGTTTTGTACAAACATAATTATTATTGAAGATCAATACCAACTGAAATTATCTGTAAGCAATATTGCAAAATAAAAGAGTATTAGTATTATAGCTTAAATAATAATTCATGTCCTACCTTTGAAAATGTCAGATATTGGTAGGCCTGGTAGAAGAACTAAGCAGATTATTTTTTTTTTTGAAAGAGAAGATAAGGAGAACTCTACCATTGTGAGGCTATTGCTGCTGTTTCCTAGCTAGCCCTATGCTTGATAGTGAAAATACAGCAAATATAAAATCTACCAAAGCCAAAGTGAGGGAAGGTGGCTTTTTAGTAGGCTAGCCTCACTGTTCCCAGAACATTGCTATGGTAAGAGATGTCAGTAGCCCAATGTGATCACCTCTTTCCCAGTTCTTGTTTTAGTTTATTTTCTTTGTTACCATAGTGTTCTGTATTTAGCATATGCACTACTTAAAAAGATGCACATTTTCATATTGTTGAATGAAATCTTGCAGAATTGGTGGCTTGAATGATGGTAGTAGGTTACAGTAGCAAGCAGTTTTTCATCAAAAATTATGCTTTACCTGACTTCAGTCACAATTGTTCAAACTTTCTTGTACTCTTCAAGGAGAAAACCCAGTAACTTTTTAATTACTGAGTTTACTGGTAAATTTGCTAGAGTAACAGCATGATCTTAGTTACAACAGCCAGGAGTAGCTGTTGTAAATAAGTTGCTCTACAACAGCTTCCAGTGCGGATGCTCTGATTTGAGAGAATAGTGCTTTAAATGAATGTGGTGGTTTAGATAAAAGCAACATAACTATGACCATAGGGGAGACATTTTGCAGAATAGGCTTGTGAGGACTGTGGAATATTGTTGTCTGTTTATGTGATAAGTGAGCCATCAGTCTTTGAGGAGAAATCCAATCTGAATCTTTGTTAGACTTTTAGACACAGTGGGACCTAGGTGTATCTAGGAATTCATAGATATGTTTTATTGAAATTCTACAAGGAAACCTGTACAGAATATTGTCACTGTTGTCTAGGTGGACTTTACATTATACCAGCAAAAATAGCAGCCGTTGTGGTTACACATATTTGATGCCAAAAGTTTGCAGTCTGTTCCCTATGCTTCTGTTTAGTAACTTCAAATAGCAGGGGAGCTATTTACTCCTTTGTCACCTTTCCTTTATTCACTCTTAATTATGGTAGTTTAAAATGAGAGACTGAGTTTATTCACGCCACTACCTATGCTTTTATTGGTTTATTCTGAGTTCCTCTGTAGTAAAATAGATTTTTTTAAAATTATTTTTGTTAAGGGAAGTATCTCTTAACTACGACTTCCTTTCTTAAGAAAAGCCATTTGCAGTACTCAGATCTGCAGTCGAGTTTGAATTGACAGCTTGCTTCTTAAGAGGTTTCTACTGGTAAAGACTTGAGACATTCAATATTTAAATGTCAAAGATGGGTTTTAATCTTTTTCAAACTGGTGAATTCCTGAGTTTGTGTGCATCTCAGAGGAGATGAGGTTTAAAGTCAGACTGTATTTGTCAAGGCAATTAGTTCAGTGATCCAACAAGCCCACCTTTTAGCTGCAAAACACTGTGGTAAAGACATTATTTTTGGCTTCTTTATACTGAATTTCTTTAGACCTTCCTATATGCTTTATGTAAGCCCCTTGGCACTTGTTTAGCTTGACTAGTCACGAATAAAAGAGCTTAGAGTTGGCTTAAAATTGTGGCTTCTGAAGTAGGAAAAAGAGGATTCAGGTTGCCTTATGTACCCTGTTTTGTTTTCCTTCTCCTTGGGACTAAACATTGGTGTCGGAGCAAAACTACCATGGTGTCCTCAGGTTTTAAAGGGGAAGCCATTCAGTGCATGTGTTATTGGATATTACTATGTGTTTGTGATCTATTAAGATTAAATTTGTCTGCCAGTTGGGTAGATCTAACTATTTTTTTTGAAGGCTTACAATTCTATAAGTCAGTATCAGGCTTTTCTCTTTAGAGAGATAAATGTATGTATATAAATATGTATTTACTTACATATTTATGTGAGCATTTATTTATTTATGTGAGCTTGTACTTGGCTTTTAGGAACTAGAATTCCAGGTCTTTGTGGAAGGGGATTTTTTTCTCAACTCATTCAGTGTTGTTCACAGCATTAACAAAACACTAAACAAATTGCCTGCTTGCATATGCTAATCCTGCAGTAAAAGAACTCATTGTAACAGGTTTTAAGTCTTTAGCTGAAACTGGGAAGGAGATGGGAATCACAGGCATGTCAAATTGTCATGTGACTGAAAATGTCTAAAATACCTTTCTCTTTGGGTCAACAGTTTCTACTTAGCATAACTTAGCATGAATGAAAGCAGTCCATGTAGTCTGAAGAAAAGATTTGTCTTTGCTTTTGTCTTTTGTGTGTGTGTATGTTGGCCTTAGTTTTTTAGATCAAATCTGATTAAACAACACTTCATCCTTAATTTCACACTAGTAGTGAATGTTATGCTGGAAGTAAAAATGCTTGATCTTTATTTGCAATATATTTGTTGAAGGCATCCAGTTACGAGTTTACTACATCTAACAAATGATTATCATAACCCTATTTCCTAAACATTTCTATTTTCTTAAAATAAAAGTAAAAGGCAAGTTGCAATGTATCTGATATGCCTGAAGGTGTAGACATACCACAATGTCATGTATTTATGATGGCCTAAAAGTGACCAATCGATCAGATTGTATTTAGTAAGAATTTTTTTTTATATGGGATCTGTATATTTTAAAAAATTAATAAATAAATCATTACCTGCTCATTAATAAATGGCAAGCCTGCTTCTCCTAAGCAACAAATTCAGTTGAATTAATTAGTTAACTAGATGGTGACTGACAAGTGAACTGAACTTTAGAGAAGTTGAACAATCAAAAGCAAGCTTCTTAGAGTGCAGGAATCTGTACATGTTTGCCTGGAGGACTTCTCAGTTGAATTAAACAGAATGAGAGATTGTGTAGGTATGACATTTTTAAAGCATCTTTCACATCCAGTTTGAGTTTTTGAGTGTGTGTGAAGTAATATTGAAAGGAATTTTTGATTGACCTTGTTTTTTGTCTTTACAGAGTAATTCTCTGTTGGTCCCGGACAGTCTGCGAAGCACAGATAAACGCAGGAATGGCCCTGACTATACCAATGACATAAAAAAGAGAAAGGTGGATGATAAGGATTCCAGCCATTATGTAAGCAAATCTGTGTCAAATGATTATTTGTGCATGCTGTGCTTGTATGAGAAGTATGAGCTGTGCAGAACATGCCAATTTGTTTCCTATGGTTGATGTAATACCTCATGTACTGCATGTACATATGTGCCCGAGAGACATTAATTCATGTTGTGGGAAGAGTAGTGACTCAGTAATTTGGGCTATTGTCAAGTAATCCTGACAGGGAATAAAGAGCTAGGAGTAGCTGTTTGGGATTGACAGGTGTTCTGGGACGTTCGCAGAGTTTGAGCAAGAGATCCTTTCTGGACTGCTCTAAGTCCTGCATATTTGTTTTAAATGGAGGATTTTGTTGATCTGGAGGGTTTTAGTACATTTTTCTGATCTGAGCTGTTACCACGTTAAGCAGTAACTACCATTGTAAATTGCTCATGTTATGAGGGTGTACCAACTTACTAAAGTTTGCTTTTGGTTGATACAGCAGTTTCAACAGAAAGCAGGCTGAAACATAAAAAGTTGACAGTTGCTTTCTGTATCTTTTACTAGCTTGCTTGTTGCTTGGTTTCAAAGCAACACTTCAGTACAACCATGTGGCGTATGTGAACCTCAAAAGGTTCACATAAGCTTTCAGCTTCAAGTCTAAATGCTCAACCAAATCACAGGATGATATTTGAACCAGGCTTTAGAGACTGGGACTTCTGTGAGAGAGTACTGAAAAGCAGAACTTAGATAATCTAACAGAGGATGCTATTCTTTGACATAACGATAATGTGGCAAATTTTCTGGTTTGTATGAATCCAAACACTAATTATTACTTCCTACTTAGTGAAACCCCAGAGAAAATTGTGTGCCACTTTTAATTCCTCAGTATTTGGTAGAGTGATTTCTCCAGCTGGACTCAGAATACCTCTGAACAGCTATAGGATATCTGTGGAGCTACTAATAATAGATGGGGTTACTCTCCCCTTTCTGCACATTGTGGTGTCATATTACTGTTACGGTTTTGCAAGTTGTATTCCCACCACTTTCTAATAATCTTGTTTTGATTACTGGAGGGTTTGGAAAAACTCCCCATGTTACTCCGTCAACTTTAAGGGTTTGATATTCTGTGGGCGTGTTTCATTTTAAATATTTGAAGATTAAACATTCTTAAGTTACATTTGATTAAAAAAAAAAGTAGAAGAAAAAGCTTAATTTGCTTGGTTTTCTTGTATTTTTTCTGGAAAGAAAGGGAAGGGATATTATTGCACTGTAGAAGCAGTTGGTTTTAATCCACATTCTAAATGTGTTGTTCTGTTTTCTGTTTGCTTGAAATGGATTTTACAGACAAAAGCAGCATGAAAATAAAGAATTGAGCAAAATACAGATTTTTTAAAAGTTCCATATTTTTTCTTATCTGAAAAAGATCTTTCTTTTTAAAGTTTCCCTGAATCTGCAAACACAGATCTGCTCATTTTTAGCTCATTTTAGATAAAGCACTTTTAGGGACAAGGAAGTATTGCTTTTGTTGAAAAGGAGATAAACGAGTTGTAGGTATTGTTGCTTTTGGAAATAATGTGCAAAATGCAGTTTGGTTTTGTTTTTTGTGGGGTTTTGTTTGTTTTTTTAAAATTTTTTATTTTGAATTCTTATTGATTTTCATCATAGGATCTGTGTTGTTTAAACCTGTGGGTTACTAAGGAAAATCTTCTGATATTAATAGTATTGGTAGGAGATGCCTTTGATAGTCCTAGGAGATTTCTGTTTCTCTGGATAGTGAAGTTGGTGGAGTACACTTAATCATTGCTTGGCAGCTATTTTTGCCCTCCTGAGGGGCAGTATTTGTGGTGAACAAGTCTCCCACTGAGTGTGCTCTCACATGCTCGGTTGTATTCTAACCTATTCATACCTTCAGGGTGCTTCATGCTTTTCAAGAGGTGGCAGATAAATGAGGCTAAAGATTTCCTATTCTTTCTCCTTCTGCACCTTTTGTTTGGACAGGACAGCTTTCTGAGCAGCAAATAGAGCCACCATTCTGTCTTCAGAGGCACTCTTGGGTCTCTAATATGTTAGTGGAATTTATTTTTTTTATTTGGGGGTGGGTTGTTTTGGTTTTTTTGTTTGGGTTTTTGTTGGGGTTTTTTGTTGTTTTATGTGGGGGGTTTTCGTTTTGGTTGGTTTCATTTTGTTTGTTTTGATTTTTTGCATTTATGACTTCAAGTGAGAGGAGGGAGCTGGTGTTTTACTTCTTGTGTGCCCAGACACTTTGAAAGCAAGAGACAGGGGATAGTTTGAGCAATCTTGCTTGTGTGATTTGTTTGCCTATAAACTTTTAAAACAGTAGTTTTATTACTGAAAATGTCTACCTTACACAAACGAAAAGTTTAGGTTTTGTCATTCATTTGGGTTTTGTTGTTTTTTTTAAGTGGATTTTTTTGTTTGTTTTGTTTGTGTTTGGTTGGTTTTGGCTTTGAGTTGAGACTTATCTTCTGTTTGAGCCACCATGGTGCACTGCGGAAATCACTAGACCACTGTGTCGTAGACTGTGCCTGCTGGGGCATCTCATCCCATTTTGGAAAGAGGGACCAGGAAGCATTTGAGTAACAGCTATAGTGAGGCACTAGAGCAACTCAGGTGAACACAGATTTATATAAAATGGTCAAAATGCACCTTGACAAGACACAACAAAATATTCCTGTTTAGGAATGTCAAGGTATTTTAATTTTGTTAGGCAGAAATGCTGAAATGACCTGGTGTTTCTGAAGCTTTTCCTTCCCCAGAACTTTCCATTTCAACACTTTTCCTTTCTGGAAAAGGAGAAAAATTGTCCTATCATTTGGAGGAAGTTGTTTCATCAAGCAATACCGAAAAGCTTCAGTTTTCTCATGTCTTGTTAGTTTTCTAGGTGTACAGAAGCAGTAATTTCTCCTGTGAGTAGAATGAATTTCTCTTTTAGAAGCAGTAATAGCACTGTTTATGATGATAATAAAGAGGGCATTTGGACCATCTTGAACTGATGGTGAGACCACCACCTTTGAACTACTTTCACCTTACTTGGGTTTTATTACTGGAGAAGAAATAACACGTTGTGTTTCTATTTTCATTATTTTCCCTATTGCTTATAAGTTAATGAGAGCTGTCTGCTTTTTTGTTCAGCAAAACCCAAAAATGTCTGAATCAATGTGTGGTCTTTCTGGGCTTTTAATGTGCTAATTGAAATGAATACTATTTATTTGTTTTTAATAGGACAGTGATGGGGACAAGAGTGACGATAACTTGGTTGTAGATGTATCCAATGAGGTAACGTTTTTCATTTTTGTAGTCTTGATGTTTGCCCAAAGGTTGAAGGAAAAGTGCATTTAGATGTTAGACAAAAAAGAATCCACTATGTGAATACGTTAAAGTATTCACAAGTTCTCCTTTTTGTTAGTGCTGCAGTTACTGTGAGCAATTTCTCTGCTGTTTCTCTGGTTGCCCTTTCAGCTTTTCCCTTCTGCTGCTTTTTCCAGGTCTGTTCCCTCTGCAGTTACCTTTTCACAGCCACTCTAATAGAGAGAGTTGTGAGGTGCAGATGGAGGGCTGCGGTTTTCAAACTACTGTGTTCAACTGGAAAAGGAAGACATTACCTAACTGGGTATTTAATAGTAGGAGTATTATTAAAAACATTTTTGGTACCTTAAAAATTACTAGTATTTTAACATCCTACATTAAAGATGGCATCTTCCAGAAATGGGGGTTTTTTTTAGAATTAAGTTAGTTCACAAACATTTTGAGAGATTGTAGCCATTTTTTTCTCCAGATCAGAGATTTGTCAATGGTGTCAAGATGAAGGGATGGGTCTTTCTTCCACCTTTGGTTTCATGTAAAGAGATTTGGGAAGCCTCAGTATGATTGTTCTGCTCTGTGGAAAGCACAGAAAGAAGCTGACAGAGAATAAGTGTCTTCAGGAGCTCCAGATGTCCAAATCATGTCAGCCAAGTGGAAGAATAGGTATCCAATTAGGGATTTCAGTAATTCTTTCAAAGTCCTACTTACAATGAAACTGCTCACTAATCAATCAGTACACTTAGTGCCCTCTTGTGAGGACTGCTTCCTTCCTGCTGCTATTCTCATCAGCAAATGGAGCACAGAGAACTTGCAGAGCTCTGATACCATTGTAGGTTGCTGGGCTCGCTATTTCAGGTTAAAGTAAATACAGAGAGTGCCTTTGAAAGGAAGAAAGGTAAGCACCTGAGAGATTATTTCAGTTTTTCCTGCAGATTTAAGTAGCAAGGCAATTGCAGATGGTACTTAGAAGTGGAATATACTATGGCATATAATGTTATGTGTCTTTGTCTCTACTTCTGAAGATAGAGATGAGCAAGGTTTGTATGGCCTAAAAGAGATTATTGAAATACTTGTTTTCACTAACAGTGCGTGGAGAACATACATGGGATAAACAATGTGAACTTACTGCAGTTACCATTGGTCTTGTTTGCTCTTAACACGTGTTCTGTGTGCTTCCCTTGTTTTGTACTTAGGTATGCTTAGATTGAAAGCCCTGTGCTTGGAAACAGTTTATGTTTACATGTAGTGTAAAAAGAAACCAGATTGCTTTCTGTATGAACTTAACTTGTGTCTCTAAATCGATGAAGGGCTTTCAGCTTTTTTCAACAGAGAGAACAAAATCTCTTGTAATTTGACCGTAACTGCTTAAATTTCTCCAGTCTTTTTCCCTAGACTCCTTAGTGGTGTTTGTGTACCAACTCATGACACAGTTCTGTGCTGTTCTTCCCTTCCCATTGTTTTAGGATCCTTCTTCCCCAAGGGCAAGTCCCTCTCATTCACCACGTGAAAATGGTATAGATAAAACTCGTCTGCTGAAGAAAGATGCCTCTAGCAGTCCAGCATCTACGGCCTCTTCAGGAAGTTCCACTTCCCTCAAATCCAAAGAAATGAGTCTAGTGGGTAGCAGTCTGTTGTCCAGATAAATACTCTTCTTTCTTGTTAAGTCTCACTCTGCATTCTTCTGCGTCTACTCATGCCAGAAAGTACACACATAGATTTACACATTTCAAGCTGAAATAGACTACTGTTTATCCAGTCCTTTATAGTTTTATTCAGCTTTCCTCTTGAGCAATATTTTCTGTTTCACTTTGTTTTCTTGTATTGCATACACTACAAAGCGAGATGAAAATTCACTACAGATTGCAAGAGTGCCTTAAACGTTCTGTTTTCTTGAGCAATAGCTTATGATTTAACACAGTCTGTGTATAGTCACTAAGAAATTCTCCAGGCTTTTGTTAAACTCTACTAAATAAGCTGTTACTCTTTGAATACTTTTCCTACAGTATCTAATAATTTGGTCTGCTTCTCTATAGCTTTTGTGTCACAATTTTTTGATACTATAAGCTATATTGGTATTTTTGTTTTGTACTTAAGATTCGCTGTATCCAATAATAATTGAGACAATAATGACTTCAAGCTAATATAATTTGGTGATGCCTACAGCATCATCCTGAAAAAAAAGTAGTTCAGGAATTTATATTTTCATGCCAGTTGAAGAAGGAAAAACAACTTTCTGTGTTTCTTTCCTTATTTAATTTTGGCAGCAATCAAAAAGGTCAGCGTTTCTCTCTCACAAGTTAATTTTGTCAGCATTGTGAGGATTTATGAAAATTGGCTGAGGGACTAGGTAATAGGTGCCCAGCATCCCAGCTGCTGTTGTGATAGATTGTATAATACAGCCTGGATTAAAAATAATACTCATTTAATTTGTTTAATGATACCAGCATGAAAAAGCCAGCACGCCTGTTCTGAAATCCAGCACACCAACTCCTCGAAGTGAAGTGCCAACACCAGGCACTAGTGCAACTCCAGGACTTCGTCCAGGTCTTGGCAAGCCTCCAACAATGGACCCTCTGGTTAACCAAGCTGGTAATGCATTACATCACATGTTTGTATGGTTCCAAAATTAATCTTTTTTTTTTTACATATGTGCTAATGTTAACTAAATGTATTGCTTTGTTTTTATTATCAAGAGAGGGCTTGATGAGAAGCAGATTTTTTGATTGTGAAGAGTTTGAGTATCTTTCTGTCTCCTACCCTTCTTAGTTTACTTTAGTCTTTAACTTTTTTACAAATAACCCAGAGACTGAATGCAATATCAAAAGACTTCTCAGAAGTTTCTGATACTTACTCTGAATGCAATCTCTTCTCCAGCACTTTGTCTGGTTCTACTAATACCTGCTGCACTGTTAATCTTGACAAATGGCGGGGGGGCGAAGTTTACTTTTGATATTCAGTCTGATACAGCACAGTTGCTTTAGAGGTGAGCTATGTAAACCTTGTCTGTCAGCTTTGCTGCTTAATTTGGCAAAGGAGAGATTAATATAAACAGGGAATTATTACAGAAATGGAAATAGGTAATGCTAGAAGAGATTGTTAGAGGTAAACAGCAAGTTCAGACTTGCAAGTCTTATTTAAGTCTTATTTTAATAAGTCTTATTTCTAAGCAAGTTCTTATTTACACTGACTGAAAAGAGGTGCTCGTACTGATAAACTATGACAATGTTTCTTGGCAGGGTGTGTATGTGAGAGGGGAAGGCTAGGTGTATTGTAGGGGGAAAAAGAGCTGGTTTCTTCCCTGTATGCAGGAATATATAAATAAAACTTACTTGATGTAATTCTCTAGCTGCAGGTTTGCGGACACCACTGGCAGTACCAGGACCATACCCTGCTCCATTTGGAATGGTACCGCATGCTGGCATGAATGGAGAATTAACCAGTCCAGGGGCAGCCTATGCCAGTTTGCACAATATGTCACCTCAGATGAGTGCTGCTGCTGCTGCAGCTGCTGTGGTTGCTTATGGAAGATCTCCTATGGTAGGCCATACATTGCATGCAGTCTCAGTTATGTGAGTTGTGGTTTACTGAGAAGAGCTACATGCTTCATTTAGCACTGTTGAGTTCCCAAGTTATAACAGCACCAGAGGCTTGACAGCTTCACTGTGTTTCACTTTGCTTTGTCGCTGGAGAAACAAATGGGAACCTTGAAAACAAAGAAAGCTGATGTGTTTCTCTATATTTCATTTTTTCATCACCTTCAGCACTTTGACTAGTTAATAAATGCCAAAAAATTATTTGATGCTTTAAATAAAAAGGTAGTTTTTCTAGCTACAAAGTATGTAGTTGATGCTGTGAAGATCTGCTTTTGCTGAACCAGATTTGTGTTGTGTACAGGCATAATAAATTAATCTTGAAGCATTTAGAAGATTTTTTTATGTATTTCTCTGTTCTTGTATTTTGACCTGTCTTGGAGCTCTGTAATAGTCTGTGTTAAGTATAGTAGCTGTTGGAGGTGTAGTAAGTTAGTGAGGCATGCTAGTACAGCTGCTGTCAAGCAGAATAACCCAAGGGCCTGATGCTGCAAACATGAACTTGATAGCAACTTTATGCATAGAGAAATTTGCCTGCTTGTAAATTTGCAAGACTGGACTTAAGCATGTCATCTTGTCTGATAACATGGTATGTGTAAGCTGTAGGAAAATTTGTCTGCACTCTGCAGTGTAGCTCCATGAGAGATCTCTCACTTGATGTGCCCACATAGAACAGTGTGAAGCCATGCAGAGCTTCTAGCTGAAGCTGCTTTCCAGCACAGTGCTGTGCCTGTATGGGTATGCACTAGCTGTCAGAGTGCTAAGGAGCACTGGCAAGCCTACGTGCCAGCTCACCACAAACTCTAATTCCCTGTCTAGCTCTGTGCTAACACAGGAGTATTTGTCTTATGCTCAGTGGTGTGAATGCACAATATGCATTATTGGTTTTCTGTTCTCATACAAATACTTCCAGCAGAAGCATGGCTAAAAACATCTTGATTTTCTCCTCCTCTGAAAGGATATGCACTTATCTAACACTGTGGGTAAAAGCCACGTTTTGGTTAAATGCATAATATCTTGGAGATACTCTTCTTGGAGAAGAGTGGCTTGCTGAATGAGAAACTGGAAGTGTAATATTATTTTTCATTTTCAGGTTGGGTTTGATCCTCCTCCTCACATGAGAGTACCTGGAATCCCTCCAAATCTTGCAGGGATACCTGGGGGAAAACCGTAAGTAATTTTTAACATTTTGGTAACATCTGCAATATCTAGAAAGAACAAAGTTATTTTATGTCGATGAACAAGAATTCCAAAGGGAATATTGTCTGGTTGTTCTCAAGAGATTGTTTTAGACTTCTCCTGGTAAGAGGTGCAGCATATAAATTCTCAAATAGTAGTTGTCATACCCCTAAACAGGTTTGCATGTATCTATTTACAAGGAAAAGATTTTGAAGGTGTACTTTAAGGTTTTTTAATTTATCCTTTCTGGGGCACTTAAGGGGACTACAAACTGGTAGATCATGGTAAATGTGTAAGATAAAAGCATATTGAAACTAAACCTCATACTATACTGGACATAAATCTGTAGTCCAAAGTCATGAACTCATTGTCTGGCACCTGTTTTATCAGGCACGAGAGTTGGCAACTCTTTAAAACATTTGTGTAAGTGTGCAGATGGAGAGCAAAATCGTGAAAAAAGCAGCTATGCAGCAGGTGGTGCATAGATGTAGGATGATATTCACAACATGTTCTTTGTTTAATTATTGATGAAGAAGTGGTTAAATAAAATATTTCTGTGATGCTGTGGCTTATTGTTACAATAAGAACAAATCACCAAAAAAGCATATATTAGATTTTTCAGTAATATGGCTTTAGTAGACTCTTGAGACTGAGCTTATTCATGCGCAGCAGAGTCATAGGCATGTAGTACCTCTTAAAAAATATGATTATTTTTTAAGTATTTCTGGACAACTAGTCTGTGCAAGTACAAACAGCATAGAACAACATAGATTGGAAATTTGACTCATCTGTTTTCTTGGAAGAGGCTGGTGCAAAAATAATTTTAACAGGTAGAACATGTTCTTTTCTCCTTCATGCTAGGCATTCAGTACTGGCTTCAACAGAAAGTTTTAGTAGTTTCTCTGTATCTAGGTGCATACCTAATTTTGAAACTAGCTTAACACTTCATACTTCCTATGCTAGATGTTCCTGTTACATGCTGTCACCTTTATCAATCTATCGTGATTTAAATTTTCCTTTTGCAGCTTCAGGAAAAATTCAGAAACGATTACTTTCAGAATGCTGTCTAAGTTTTAAGACACACTGTCGTGAAATTTACATACACACATATTTTTGTTTGCCTTCATTTTGAACTCCTATTGATATCTAAGAGTACCTACTAATGTCAGACATGCAAACATCCTTAAAAGTACATCAGATTACAGACAGAAGAGTATGTATTTTTTTCTGCTTTTTCCATAACAGTAGGTGAGCAGCTGACTTAGATTAGGAAAGCTGTCCTGAACGTGTTTTTGTTGTTATCCACCATGCTTCTGAGAACAACTTGGCTGTCTGTTGGCAATGTCAGAAACCTGTTAAATCTTGGATATACTTAAAGAATAAGTTGGTGGTATGTTGACAAGATCGCTGAAATGAGGGCTCAGTGAGTTGGTGTTGTGTATCAGATGGTGGTATATTTAAATTTAGTACAGTAAGGACAGGCTTTGTTCTCAAAACATTCTTTTATTAAGAATACTTTTTATAAAGTATTTTCGGAGATCACATAATCCAGTGATTTTAAGTTTTTACTTTTAAACGAGTGTGGTCATAAGCTTTCAATTACTTTTTCTGTTAGTAATGTCTGGCAAAATTTTACAGGCTGTGAAAACCTCGTTTTGTTCAGTCAGGAATTTTCTGTGGCTCCGTTCTAGTTGCACTACTCAAAGCACAAAAGCAGCGCATGTGTATTGCTGTAATTTTTACCCTAGTTTTTCATTATAAATCACAGTCTGGGTTTTTTGTTTGGTTTTGGTTTTGGGGTTTGGGGGTGTTGTTGTTGTGGGGTTTTATTAATCTTACTATTTAGTGTTTTCAGCACTTTATACGTGCTGCTCATAAATCACATACTTTGATGCATATTCCCTACTCTCGATTTGATTTGATGTGTTCTGTAATGGTTTTTTGTGATCATGTTACTTAGACTGAATCAGTCATTTCTTCTAAGGTGACTTTGCTTATCTTTATTGTAAGTGAGAAAAACCTGAAATTCCATAAACTGATCTGATATTTTTCCATTGACAGCTTTAGAATATCTGCTATTTTAGTCTTGATTGGCTACAGCTACCTAGATGCCATCTGCTACCTCCAGCATCTTTTGAGTATCTGTTACCTACATTAGACAATTCTCCTAAATTTTCTGTACAAAATACATGCGTTATATAATCATGAAAACTAGTGGAGTACTCCTGGTGTACTTTCACAATCTGTCTTCTACCAGAGTGCAATTAAGGTGCTCATTGTTTGTTTTATGAGATGTGGAGTCTTAGTCTGAGTCTTGTTGCAATTGGTACAGTGAATTTTCAGATTGAACTAGGGATTCCCGGGTGCATACGTATGCTCAAAGCTGCACATTTTTATCATTGGTTATGCTGGGACTGTTCTTTTTCACCCGGCCCTGCTTCCAAGTGAAAATCAAATACGTTTCTTTCCAAAGCAATAACATGTCTGATAGAACCCTGATTTCTTGTAACTCCTGTTTATTCTGGGATCAGTTAATGACTAGCTTGTTAGAAAAATAAGTAGCCTCTTAAGAGCCCACTCCTACTTGTCTGTCTTTGTTACCAAAGGACTGTTGTCTGGAAAGTTTGTCTTTTGCTTGCCTTGTTTTGTAACTTGATTAAATATAAATCTTTACTACCGTCTTTTTATATTCCCAGATGTGAATCTTTCAGTTTTGCTCTTTGCAGACTCTAACCTTATTAGCAATGGTATAGATGTATTTGGGAAATTGAGTAGCCATCTAGACAGTCGAAAGTGTCTGCTAGTATTTGTGTTTAGCAACAGGTTGTATTGTTGGGGTTTTGTTTGTTTTGTTTTGGTTTTTTTTATTATTTCCTGTGAGGCTTTTCAAGGTTTTTTATATTACTTTGGTATCTTGGTGTACAGACATGTGATCTCATATTAGCTGTTCTCTCTCTTCAGCTTTTTATAGTTAAGTAGTATAATTTTATGAGCAAGGACTTGATACTTTTTGAAGCGAAGTTGTCCAAGCAGTCAGATCTGCCAAAGGATCACGTCAGGGGGACCACACAGACCCTTTCCAAAAGAAGAAAGCTGCGTGAACCTAGCTTAGAGATGCAGCTGCAGCCCAGCCCCCAAGCGAGTAACACAGAGACCCTAGCTCTGACTCACTATGGGCAGGACCAGCACTGAAGGTGGCTACATCCTCTTGTAGAAAAGCCAGGCCCAGGGACCACAACTGACCGGGAGTGTGGCAAACAGGGGCAGGCACGTCTGTTAGCGCCTAAGTTCGCACAGGCAGTACAAGCAGGGGTGGTGTGTGGGGAGGAGCAGTCACCCTTCCAGCTCCAGAGGTGAGCTCCACTAGTGGTCATTGCTCACCCAGGGAACACCTCACTGTGGATAGCACTTAGAAGAAAGCCATTGCTGGTAGGGGAGTGGCTACTGAGGCGGAACTCCTGCGTGAACACACAACCACCCAGGTCGCTGGCTGTAGGGAGTGCCAGAGCTTGTCACTGATTGTAGAAGGTAGCTGTGTGAGGTGTGAACAGATAGAGGATTTGATCAGCCTGGTGGCAGAGCTGAAGGAGGAAGCGGAGAGGTTGAAGACCATTAGGGAATGTGGAAGGGAAAGAGACTGGTGGAGTCACTCCTTGTCATCCCAAAAAAAAACCTCAGCAGGAGGTCACACCTCCAGAAAGGACAAACCCCTTACCCTCTCAGCAGCAGGCAGAAGGAGGAAGCCTAGAATAAAGGGGAGAGTAGGAACAGACTACTGCTTGGCATGGCAGGCGAGTCCTCTCCTGGCCTGCCTCACCTTCCCAGGTGCTTACATACAAAAGGTATAAGGCCCTGGAACTAGATCAGCAGACAAAAGATAAAGTGGACACAGGTCCTTCTGGGATGGAAGGTTTGCCCAGGGCAAGAGAGGCTGCTCCTTACATTAAAACCACCCATGTTAAGAAAAAAAAGAAGAGTTGTTGTTAGAGGTGACACCACTCTGAGATGAATAGAGGGTCCAATATGCCAACCGAACCCAACCCTCGGGGAAGTCTGCTGCCTCTCTGGCTCCAAGGTAGGACTAGAAAATTTCCCAGTCTGTTGTGGACTTCAGATTATTATCACAGAATATTAGGAGGTGAAAGGGACCTCGAAAGATCCAACCCCCATGCCAGATCAGGATTCCCTAGACCACATCACACAGAAGCGCGTCTAAACGAGTTTTGAATGTCTCCACAGAAAGAGACTCCACAACCTCTCTGGGCAGTCTGTTCCAGTGCTCTGTCACCCTCACTGTGAAAAAATTTCTACGTGTATTCACACGGAACCTCCTATGCTTCAGCTTACAACCATTGCCCCTTGTCCTGTCACTGGGCCTCACCTCCGGTGTGTCAGCCACTCCACCCGGTTTAGTGTCATCAGCAAACTTGCTGACAGCACACTCTGTTTCCTCATCCAGGTCATTAATGAATAGGTTGAAAAGTACTGGTCCCAGTACTGACCCCTGAGCGACTCCATTAGACACAGGCTTCCAACTAGACTCCATCCCATTGATCACAACTCTGTGACTTCTGTCCTTTGACCAGTTCATAATCCATCTCACTACCCAGTCATCCAGAGCACACTTCCTTAGTTTGGCTGCAAGGATGCTGTGGGAGACAGTGTCAAATGCTTTACTGAAATCAAGATAAACCACATCCACTGCCCTACCCTCATCTATCCACCTGGTTGTGTCCTCATCAAAGGCTATCAGGTTGGTCAAACAGGACTTCCCCTTGGTAAGCCCATGCTGACTGCTCCTAATGACCCCCTTATGTGTGAAATAACTTTTCATATTCTTGGTTTCAAAGTTGATTTCCGTAAGTAGTTTATTCTTTTCTTAACAATGTTTTGGGTTGTTTGTTCTTTTTTTTTTTAATGGAATGGCATGTGTGTTGTTTTTCCCTTTCGAGTCACCTTGAGCCATCACCTAATAATCTTTATCTTTGGTTGGGGGTGTGGTACTAGTTTTTGACATGGTGTCTGAGTTTTGCACTCTGTTGTTTTGATACATTTTACTAAGCCCTGGACTAGATGCAGTTTCTTGGTGTATTGCTTGTAATCATGTTTTTTGCCTTGCATAACCTTTCTAGCAAGATACTTAATTAGCTTTTAGTCTTCTGTAGATGCTAAATTGATGTTGTGGATTTCTTCTTGATGTGAAGTACACCAAATATTTGAATTGTGCACTGAACAGAGTTTTTCAAGATCATAGTATTGCTTCTCTGGTGTCCAAAATTGTGGATTAATGGTAGCACTAAGGACAAATGCATTTCTCAGTATTTTTTCCAAATATAGTTTCACTTGAAACACAAGGTCTTACATATAGATGCCAGAAAGAGCGAAGATACACATTTCTCATTTTGGTAAGAAAGGAAACGTTCATGTGGTAAATATTAACTCTTTCAATTTATAAGCTAACTTTTCTTAGTGTTTTTTGGAAGAGAATAGTATACTGTTTTGGAACTGCTCAAGGCAAAAATTAGAAAGATTTTAATTCTCTTGAATTGAGGAATATTGTAAAGGAAGGCTAATTTTATTGTATTCTAGAATAACAAGTTGGTTTTTCCCACTTTGTTCCTCTGGATAGAATTATTTGATGACATGGGAAGTTAAAGAATTTGTTATTTCTGTACAAATATTTTTGTCCGTATTTCTTGGCATTTTGTCCTATAAAATGAAACACCATACTCAGTATTCATTGTTTGTTTTCATATCTTCAACTAAAGTAAGATGGAGTAGAAAGAAGAGCTTAAAGTAAAACATACTTATCAGCAGAAGGAATTTTCTGCTTTTGTGTTTTACAGTCGGGATATCTTTTTGCTGGCTATGAGAGGAAGATTTTTAAAGATACAAAAAGTCATGGTGTTTTGTAGGTGAGAATCACATGCATTCTGTGATTATATCACCTGAGTACTCAGAGCAGCTAGCAGTTAGGTAGTTTAGTTGATGTGCCATGTTCTTGAGCAGTGAGTTAATTATTCTGCACTCTTAGCATGTCAGATGGTACTTACTTGCTGTATACTTATTTGATACTTACTTGGAAATTGGAGGGCCATAATTACCAGATTTAAGCTGAGAAGGTGAGTTGTATTTGTATTACCTACTATGTTATTAGTTACAGGAAATCTGCAGGTTCTCAATGCTGCTTTGACACAGATGAGAGAAATTTTTGGATACAGTAGATCAGATGAATACTTTCGTTATTCAGAAAGAATATAATTACAGCAGTATACTGTTTCTCAGGACTCTTTTCCAAAACAAAAGGCATGGAAATTTGTCTCATAACTGTTGTTTTCATAATATATGACTAATTACAGCTGTATGTTTACATATTAATTGATATGTAGTTAGCTTGGTTTATGTTAAACTGTAATTGCATTGTAGAAGAACTTCTTCTTTGTTCACTGTGGTTATTAGGTCAACATGAGGAAGAGCTGTCTTAATGATATAGCATGCTTTGGTCATTTGACCAAAGATGAATTATTGCGAAACCCAGTCATTTTATAAAGGCAGAATGCTGTGAATGAGATAGAGATCCATGATTGTCATGAACATGAACAGCAGTTTCTGGCGTACACCATAGGTTCTAAAAGCTTGTTGTAAAAGAACAAAAATGCATATTACATTTTTGCAGTGTTATGGAATTCAGATGTCAATAGCAATTTGCTGAGGAGAAAGATGGATGGGCAAAGTGGTGCCTGTCAAGAAATACTTTGAGCTTTAGAGAATTCAAGAATTTACCAAATTTTGCTAAATATTAACTCTTTTAATAAAAATTTGGACAACCAAAATGGCTTGTCTGAGAATTCAGGCCTGTGAATAGATCTAGTGCAGTAAAAATTGAGTCAGTTCTTAATTGCGTGTAAGTACAACTGCAGCTTTTTAAGTATAGCATTAGAAATGCAGTCCTCCACAGAAGCAGCGGAGTAGGCTCTCTTCTAGTGGCCTGATGGAGAGGTAACCCCAAGAACAACAACTGAGGGAAAACAGTCATTTGTACTGCTGTCTCCAGTAGTGTGGTGTCATGGAGACAAGAGTCCTTGTCTAGGGAGTGTCACTCTTGCAAATGAAGCAATTTTTTTTTAGAATAAAAGGTATATGTAATGAAAAGTTATGCCATAATACCTAGTAGGTATGAGTTACACATAGATGCACGTAGTGTGCTGTCAGTGGTGATGTTAGCTTGGCTGCTACACATCTTCAAGCAAACAGGAACTTCTAATTTTTTATGTGCTTGTTTTGGCAGGAGCAGATAAATTTTGCATTACATAGCCGTTTCTTTACACAGCGGATTGCTGGTAACTTGCACTGTAGAAAAAGCTGTCATGGCTCATAAGAAAGTATTGCTGGTCTGTTTGTTAGGCCCTCAAACTCAGCCATCGTGAGTTCTGACCTACCAGTCTTGGAAACAAATGCCAGGTCATGATGATAAAAAAGAGTGGCTACTCGGATGATCTATATAACCCCACTTTAAATATAGTCGTACTGATAAAATTCTACATTATTAATTCTACATGATTAATTCTGGGTAATTCTCTGGCATTTCAGGGCAGAAGAATCATTGTAGTTCTACAGTATGCATGAAGCACTTGAAAAATGTTCCTATTGTCCTCCTCCCACCCCATCTCAGCAAGAACTGAGAAGCTGTGTGTATGCACAGAAGCATTTCAAAATAGCAACTCTTTTGGTATTATGATAAGGAAAAGAACATTTACACTGGAACCTTCCATTAAAAAAAAATTACATACAAGTGGAGTATTCATCTTTTAACATGCTGGGAAAAAAAGCTTAATACTTGCTTAATTGTTTTTCTTCTGTTCGTGATAAAAACAAGGACAGACTGAGACTTCAAGGTTGTGCAGTTCTGTGCGCTTACTGCTTACAAATATTCTGGAACGAACTCTGATCTGGAGCCCAGGATGGGGCCCAGCTTTTCAGCCTCTTAAATGCTGTGACTCTTCAGTTGGACTTTGTACCTGAACCTGAACAGTTGTTCAGCCTTAAGCAGTCTTGTTGCCACTTCTGCTTCCTCTCCCATCCTGTGTCTCATCCACTTAGTGAATATCTACTTTGGGACAGTCCTGTCTCTACTCCTCTTCACAGAAGTTATACATATTTCTAGTAAAGCTGCTATCATTACTACAATTCTTCATACAAGAAAAGAGAAAAGAAATGCATTTGATATACTGTGTGTCTTGTATACATGTAAGGGAGTTACCTTCGCTTTTCCTTTCTTATATTGCATTTTCCATGTCTGACGTTACCATGACAAAGATTTTTCATCTCTTGCACTCACTCATCCTCCATGTCTGTATTCTCTCCTCTGAGCAGACTTTCTACTCACATGTCCCAACTATGAAACATGAAAGAGGCACAAGAATTGCATGTACATGCACAATTAATTCCATTTTTTTGTTCAATGGCAGTTACTGTTAACTGTTTTTTTATTCTTCCCTTCTGAGAATACTGTGATTCTGCATGAGATGACTATTTCTGCTGCTACCTTCAGTATGAAAGAACTGTTGAGTTCTTTCACCTTCGCTTCTCATTCTTTTTTAAGAAGTATCTTCTGCTCTGCTCCTGGGTGTATTCAGTTGCTCGGTTGTTCCTTCCTTTTAAACTGTACAGTACTTGGAAACGTGCAGTAAAATACTTTGAACATTCGAGCTCAGAATAGAAGATTAAATTGAATTGCCTGTTGCTGGATCCTTGGAAGAGGGATTTAGTACTAACAATTGAGCTACAGAGACTGAAGATTTCTGAGGAAGAAGATACATTTGGAAAAGAAAGAGCAGTTATGAACACAAAAACATTAGAAAAAGAGTTATCACTAGGGATATGGTAGCTCATTAGTTTTTTAAAAAAAAGATATGTCACCGTTTTTTATCCACTTTGGCTTCTTGAAGAATGCTGTTAATGTAACTAACATAAAAAATGTGAATGTGCTTAAAACAAGCAAAAAAGAAGCTCACCAGTGTAACAAAAAGCATCCTTTTGCAGTAATACTTTCATTATTATTTTAAAAAGAGACCCCCTCCTACACTTGACACCTTTATTAGCTGCTATTTGTCCCCTGGTCCTTGAGTAGAGTTGATTTTAAACTTTACAGTAAACATGAAGAAATAATTTTGTGTACTTTCCCCAGGGAAGAGCATTTTTATTCACCTCTGGGTTTCAATTCCTCAACCCTCAGTTTCTAAATACTTGAAATCATGCACTAAATGCAAAGAAAAGGTGTTAGAGAAGTGCCAAAACTACCTGGGGACATTGAGCCTTTCAGCTTTTCCAAGATACTTACTTGAGAAAACATGATTATGAGAAGGTGGTATCAGCTTTCTGATGAAAGGTGTATGCAACCACTTTGCGTATTTCTGTTTAAAGCTCTAGTTAACCACCTGGAAGACAGCCATGTGAGCACAGGTGGTGCTAATGTTAAAGATGAAGTGCAGAAACAGAGCAAAAGTTGAACTTTGACTAGTGCTACTGCAAGGCAACAGGTGCAAGCCTCATGGAAGAAATCTGCCTGATGAGAGATTGCTGCTGCAGGACTTGTGGAGCTGAGGCATGAAACTGCTGGCTGGAAACCAGAGACTGAAAGATTTTTTGATTATTCAGGTGTCTGAAAGATAGCATCTATGACCGTAGTCCGCAGAGCTAAGGATAGACTATAATGTGCTTCCTCACTGCATGAATACTTTTGCTGAAGCAAGCTGAAAATACTTGTTTTGAATCCTTGTCTCCCTCTGAAGTTTCATGTGCTTGTGTTACTTGGGACTGTAGCTCTGATTTTCATGAGAAAAAGATTGGCAAATAAATTTTTAAAAACAGTTTTTCCTGCATTATAGCACTGTAAGTGGCTGAATTTCTTCTTTGTTTACTTTTTTTTTTCCTTTCTTCTTTCCCTTCCCCGAAAGAGCCTACTCCTTTCACGTTACTGCAGATGGTCAGATGCAGCCGGTTCCTTTCCCTCCTGATGCCCTCATTGGTCCAGGAATCCCTCGCCATGCCCGTCAGATCAACACTCTGAACCACGGGGAAGTTGTGTGTGCAGTTACCATCAGCAATCCCACGAGACATGTGTACACGGGTGGGAAGGGGTGCGTCAAAGTCTGGGACATTAGCCAGCCTGGCAACAAAAGCCCTGTCTCTCAGCTGGACTGCCTGGTAGGTGAACAGGACCTTGTGCACTAGGGTGGTGTCTCCTTGGAGACTCAATAAGGTAATAGCTGTCCTTGTCTGGATTTTATTCATATTGCAAGGAAATCGCAGGCAGATCTGTTTCCTCCTTTAACATATTTAGCTGTGTGGGGTTTTTAGCACATAATAGGTCGAGTCACAGAGAAGAATGCTGGTTTGTTAAGGGATAAACATCATCACTCAGGGTCAAATAACAGTTTAGGTAAGATTTCTGAGTAGAGGGTGTATCTGTTTTTTTTTCCCCCCTCTCTTATTTTTTACCNTTAAAGGAATGCAGCCTGGCTTATGCAAGGGTACATAGAACCTTCCTAGGTATTTCATTCACATCAGGAGAAACAAGCTCTTTTTTTTTTAGAGGGCAGCAACCACATAATGGAATAATGTGCCACGGTGCCAGGGTCACTTTAAGTCTCGCTATGCTTCTGTTGATGATCTACAAGTTACACATTTTGGTTGATTGTTTGACATCCACTGGATACAAAAGGGACTGAGTTCACATTCTGATTAGATGCATAGTCCTAGCTACATTCATTTTTGTTATGGAGCAGTTAGCTGATTAACTAAGCCAACATTTTCACTATACTACTTACTACTCATTTAGTGTGACTGAATTAAAAAAAAAAAAGGAAGTAGGGATGCTGTTTACTACTTATTGCAGGGGTTTTTTGGTACATTTTTGGTTACAGATCTTAACTCTCCATTTCCTAAAGAACTTTTACCATATTAATTTGGCAGCTGTTACAGAGAAATCAACATGCAATACATTTAAGGAGTCAAGCTTATAATACATGAAATGTTTTCTGATTCTAAATCCTTCGTGGTACCTCTCAATCAGCAATAGTTTCACAAATATGAAACTAATAATACAAATATAATAAGAATTATGTTGAACAACAAAGTGCCCACATTAATCCAAGGCCAGTATGGGAGTACTTAATTTTTAAACAGTGATTATAAAGTAGTGATTGAAAGAAAACTCCAAAACCTGAGAGGCATGAGACTTGAACTGCGTTTTCATATAGGGCTGCTTAAATGCCAGATGAAGGGTCATTTGCTTTAATATTTCTGTTGGTGACCTTAGCTGATGGAGTGCACTAGCAGAAATGCAAGCTTACTTTGATTAGTGAAGAGAAGTAGGTGTTTGAAACCTTTTAGGATCTGCTGGTTCCTCTTCAGTACTTTGGTAATGAAAAAAATAGTGTGGTATTAAAAGCTTGGATGTAATAAGAATCATATTTGTGGTCATTATTAGCATGTATTAACATTACTGAGGTGATTTGTGTTGTACAGAACAGAGATAACTACATCCGCTCTTGTAAATTGCTGCCTGATGGATGCACCCTAATAGTTGGCGGCGAAGCCAGCACATTGTCCATATGGGACCTGGCAGCACCAACTCCTCGAATAAAAGCAGAGCTGACATCCTCAGCCCCTGCCTGCTACGCTCTGGCTATCAGCCCTGATTCCAAGGTGTGCTTTTCCTGCTGCAGTGATGGGAATATCGCAGTGTGGGATCTGCACAATCAGACCCTGGTCAGGTGAGTCATTACTTGTTCACAGATAATGTTAATAGAAGTTACTCTTTCTTTGGACAGCTACGTAAATATTTATGTACCTGAATAGTGGTCCTTGATAGCAAATTAAATAGTATTTCTTATCTGAAGACTGTGGTTTGCACGCAAGTTGGGCAGGAACTTGTTTTGGTAGCTTCAGCCTAGTCTTGGAAGATGCACTTTCAAGGCCTAAAGGGTTGGTCCGTAATCTGCTGCAGTTAGTGTAAAAAGTCCTGTTGGTTCCAGTTAGTTGGGATTTATCTGCAGGTTTCTACAAGCACTATTCTGCTGGTTTGTAACTGATGTAGGCAGAACGTGCCTTTTAGGAAATTCTTTGAGGTTTGCTCTTTTCCTTTGTCTTAAGCCTTGTTAAGTAATAAAGAGATTCAGTTCTTATTTAAGGGTGAGAAGTGATAAAATAAATCTTACACAAGTGGTTGAAAGTGTGGAATCTTGTAAGTTCTTTAGGAAAGCATAAAGAACTGATGTTTGGTCATTTGTGAGAGAAAGGTTTTGTTTTGTTTTTTTGTAGGAATTTCTACTCCAAAACTTTTAGAATGGTTTGCAAAGAGTGTAGTAAGTGAATTGCCATGTAAAATACTTTTGAAGTCTTCTATTAGCCTTTTGATTAATCAGTGTATTAGTAGAAGATTAAAGTGACTGGCAGGTCAATATTCAGCATTAGTGCTGTGACAAAGAAAGATAGATGTGCAGTGACTCTGAGCAAGTAGCTATGTGGCTTACTAGAATGTGGCTTACAATACTGTGAGAACAGAGAGCATAAATTGGGAAAGGCCATGATATTTTAAAAGTTCCAAACACACATCTGCTTAGCCTGCTGTGTTTCAGTTACATTTTATGTATATCAATAATTAGCCTAACTTATGTGCACAGACTTTACTTTCTGTTGAACTTTTAGATCAGCGAAGGAGATTTTTGTTATATAAAATCTTCTGTTTGCCCTGCGCATGCTTATCACTGTAAAGGTAGACTGCATCTATGACTGTCTTGCCTTTTCAGTGTTTCCTGTAGGTATTCCCACCCTTTGCTGCCTGATCTTGCTAATTAATAACACGAATTTTGAGACTAGAGCTACACAATAAAATGTACTGTGTGGCAGTTCTTGGTGGTTAATACTCTTCATTCCAAACCTAGCTGTCTTTTCCGTCTGCCCTCCACCTTCTACACTGAGGCATAGGACCTTCCTAAAGCTAATTGCTGATGAAAAATGCAGGAGCATCAGAAGGCTTTTGGTAAAGGATTAATGAAAACTTAAGGAAAACTTGAGATGACCTCCTGGTTGCTGAAAGCTGAGAATTACTAAGGAGAAGATGTTAAAACAAACTACACCACTTAGATTTTTGTGATCCTCTGCCACAAAGAATGCAACTTTTGCTGTCTCAGCAATGCTTGTGTTTAACTCTCTAGGTCTCTGTGTGGATCCTTTCCTATAAATATCTCTGCTTATTATTTATCATCTTAACATGCAGACAAATTAAAAATGGAAGCTGTTTTCTGAAACTGGAGAAGTTTTGTTCCCTCAGCGCTTGCTCTACTCTTGAGTTGTCCAAAGTGCTTTTAACTGAAGTTACTGTACTTTCGATGTTCTCACGAGCTTTTATTTTCCCTTTCAAAATCTAATAAGAAGTGCGTGACTTTATTCAGCTAGCAATGATGCAGTTCATTTCTAAAGCACCTGGAAAATGTTTTTGTAATACTGTTGTATGTCATGCCTGGTAAGAGGGAGAGCCTGATTTTTGCCCATCAGCAGACACAGAAGAGATGACACACACATGCAGCCTCCAGAACTCACACATCAACAGTGCTTACTTTGAGCTATGTGAAGAAATCATTATTCAATCTGGTTTATTTTATCAGGCAATTCCAGGGCCACACAGATGGAGCCAGCTGTATTGACATTTCTAATGATGGTACCAAGCTCTGGACAGGAGGTTTGGATAACACTGTCAGATCCTGGGACTTGAGAGAAGGGAGACAGCTACAGCAGCATGACTTTACATCACAGGTATCTGAATTTTTCTACAGCTAGGGGAAGGGAATTGCAGTCAGAGGGAAGCATTTAGGATGAAAACTGAGACTGAGCCCAGTGCAACTGTCAGATTGTTCCCTCTCGTCCATTTGACTGCTCACAACACAATATTGTGCGACTTCCGTATCTTTAGCTTCCAGAACAAAATGATAGCCTGACACTACTCTTTTACTATTTTTCTAAGCTAATAGATAAGTACAGTGGTTATTTAGTCACTTGAATTTTGAATACCAGTCTTGCTATTGAACTTTGTGAATTCTATTTGGCCCTTCTCATTCTCCCTCTCCCAATTATTTTAACCACTGCGGAAAATAAAAAACAAAAATATATCTGCAGGAAAAAGTAAAAAGTCTAAATGTGGTTTAATTTTCAGATATTTTCTCTTGGTTATTGTCCTACTGGTGAATGGCTAGCTGTGGGAATGGAGAGCAGCAACGTAGAAGTGCTACATGTAAATAAACCAGACAAATATCAGCTGCACCTTCATGAGAGTTGTGTATTGTCACTCAAGTTCGCTTACTGTGGTAAGTTGCCCTGAAACAGAACTCGAGGTCAGGGCTCTAGTTCGTGCTTTGCTGATTAGTTATTACATAGTCATAGCTCATGTGATGATCCAAACCTCATTAAGTTATGAATAAATATCTCTACTTAGTGAATTCAAATGTACTTATCTACAAACAACCATCCGTTTCACTAGAGGCTGCTCTGAGGGTTGATTTCTGTGTAAAAAGCTATTTCTGCTTGCAGAGTCTAGGGGTTTCCTGCTGTGTAACACATTGCAAAATCATGAGTGCCCATACTGATTGTAAGCAAAAGTGCTATGATTATTAGTGGTGAGAACTTTTATAATGGTAATTATTTGAGAGATTCTGTTGATGTGCGTTGAAAACCCAATATCTGTCAGATGTTTATTTCATATGTTTTCATAGTCTCTCTGTTGTGTATTCTAGGTAAATGGTTTGTGAGTACTGGGAAAGATAACCTTCTTAATGCATGGAGAACTCCTTATGGAGCCAGTATCTTCCAGGTGAGGATGATGATGTTTTTAAAAAAAAAACTAGAACACCCAAAGTCTCAGGAGTGAACTCATATATCTTCACCTATGCGATGTACTCAAAATGGGATTCTGAGTTGAGGGTAGGAAGTTTTTTTTTTTTTTTTAATTATTTAATATATTTCTGTTCTTCTTCTAGTCCAAAGAATCTTCGTCAGTGCTTAGCTGTGATATCTCTGTGGATGATAAGTACATAGTCACTGGCTCTGGAGACAAAAAGGCTACAGTCTATGAAGTTATCTACTGAAAAATATGATGGGGATATAAATTCCAGAAGTTGAACTGGGCCAAAATTGTTTTAATTGTAGAAGCAGAAAGGTGTTGCCTTTTAAAAAGGAACAGAAGTATTGAGGTTCCAGACCTTGCCATGAAACTACTCCAGTTTTTCAAAATAGAAGGCGACATCCAGCAAGTAAATATCGACTACATGGACCAAACAGAACACAGAGGCAAGATGGACAGATGTAGCCTAGATTTTTGACGTAGCTTTTAAAAACCAAGTCTACTGAAGAATGTTGGAGCCTTTTATTTTTTCTT
This sequence comes from Galbula dea, assembly GCA_013399015.1. Classification (NCBI taxonomy): domain Eukaryota; kingdom Metazoa; phylum Chordata; class Aves; order Piciformes; family Galbulidae; genus Galbula; species Galbula dea. The sequence goes on from VWZX01000673.1 coordinate 67,368, forward strand.
TCTTTGTGACCTCATGCAGATTGTTCTCATTGCCTGAATATGGGGGATAAATACCTTTCTGTTCCTTGCAGTTCAAGTTGCATTCTGTCCTGTGTAGAGCAGTGGTGTCTCAGATGAACTTGTTTCCCAGTTTTGCATCTTGTGATATGTTTTTGTATTTTTGTTGAAGGTCAAACATTTGTATAAATTGTAAATACATTTAGTTTATTACAGTAAAGGCTTTAGTATCAACAAACAGTCTTCCTCTCCCCCCCTCCCGCCACCTGCCCTGCTTATTTAAAATTCAAAAACTTTTGGGGATATAAGTACCTTTTTAGAAGCAAAAGCAAACACTATGTATAGTTTGAAAATGGTGTCTTATTCTTTATAACTCTTCCTAGATTCCTTTAACATACTTCAAAGTATTTGTTTTGACATAATTAGGATATCAAGTCCAGTAGATACTGTCTTGTGCTAAAAGGCAATTTTGTACGAATTATAGTGTAAATATAAAAATTGAACATTTCATAAAGTTGTGCAGTTTAAGTTTGTTCTCATGTCCCATGTACATGTTCTTTGGCAGATACAGTAATATGTGCCTGATCATAACTCACTTGGTCTAGGTCTCTAGAAGAAGAAGTGACTTTCCTCTCCTTTCTCCCCCAGATGAACAGAATTCATGGAAGACTACATTTCAATTAAATACATCAGAGCCTATATTCATTAACTAAGGATGTCTATGATTAAACAAAGCTAGATAAGTTGCACCCTTTGTATTTTACAGTGAAGTGGTAGTTAATGACCATTTCCTTTTTAATGCATGATCTACACTTAGATGCTCAGGTAAATTTAATTAAATTACCAAAAATGTGAGTTTTACAGGCGATGACTTAAACAATGTTAAAATGATTGCAGTACTGCAAGTGGAGGGAATTAACCCAAACCAAGTTAAATTTGCTTCTTAATTTCTTGTGAGAATATTGACAAAGGAATATATTGATTTTTTACTAATCCGCTGTACGAATTAATTAGAATTAATTTTCCTGAGTGTCTCATGATATGCAGGCCAATGGGCTCTATGTATTCATACTGGGCAGTCTTTGAATCCTTTCCTTACTGTTGCTTCAGTGGGAGACATCTGTGAAGAGCAATGCTAAGCAGCCAGTTACCAAAGCTGTGCATCTTCAGATCAAGTTTTCTCAATGTACTCAAAAGAAATGGATGATGAGAGAATATGTACATTTTATCCTGGCTATGTTTTTTGAGATTAATGAGTTCTACCACTGTGTGCTAGACAAATGTAGCTATTGTGCCAGTGAGGGCCACACATTTCTTAGATTCTGTGATTTAATTAGACTTTTTGTTGGTAATGGAGAGTACAGAGGAACCAAAGGATATCTTTGAACAAGTAGTTCAGATTACACAAGTTGGCAGACAGGTTAAGACTCATCTGTAAAGAGCTGCCTTTTCATATTGCTAGCATTTGTTAATGACTGATATTCCTGCTCTTTCAAAAATATATAACTAGGAAGAAACAAGTTTGACTGACAGTTGCATTGAATGGAAAGGGAATTTCTCATCTGGGGGCAAATTTTCTCAATTTCCATCTCAAGAGACATCAGTTTTCTTTTCAATTTACATGACCGTTCTAGTGAAACCATTTTATAACATCGAAAATTGTAATAGCCTTAATCCATTAACTTTGCATTTGGAATGTACAGAGTTAAACATTCAGGATAATCTGGTATCCTAGACATTTAAAATTGGTGTTCTATCTGTATGTATCTATATCTTTGTCTCTTGCTGTGTTATGAATATCTGTCTATGAAAATGACAGACCAGCTTAAGTGGTGGTCATATTCCTTTCACACATAATGAGGCAAAAAGCAGAATCTTCAGGGTTTTCAAAGAAATAACTATATTTGCTACATTGAAATACTGTGTAGTGCTATGCCATTTTAAAAAGGGAAAGTTTGGGGAAAAAAAAAAGAAAAACAAAACACACACACAAAAAAAAGCATGTAATAGGTTACTTCATTTTTACACTGACCCTATTTTCTTACGGGAAGTTTTTCTGAATATCTGGCTCTGCCCATGATCATTGACTTTGCTTAGCAGCACTGGTAAATTTGTTAAGAAAATTTGGATTTCATCCAAATTGCTATCACTTTGGCTTTTACTCTGTAGATGTTCTTTTACTTTTCCTAAAAATTGTTATCAGGGGAACCAAGCATGCAAGTATTCTAAGACATTCATGTAACTTCTGAAAAAATACGTACAGGTATATAATTGATCTGCTGTAAGTTCCAACATAGTGGTTCTTAGTAAGACTACATTCTTGGCCGTCAGGTGGTTCAAAATCATACTGTTAGGAAAATCATGATATACCTTGTGTTTTCCTGTTAGCTTCTAGAATGCACAGTAAGTCAGCATACTCACTGAACTGAATATTATTTATTCATGTAAATTAATTCAGTCATATTTGTACAATAGGTTTCTTGGTTATAATTAGGAAATTACTTCTTTTTATCTACTTTAAGCCTTGAGTCTGAAAACTTCAGGATACATCGTACGATAGTCCTCTCAATTTTTTGTTTCATATTTCATTTACAGTTTCTGAAACTATTTTTTTATTTGTCAAACAGTAAATGTGGTTCCACCAGCAGATGTAATTTTTAATGAAAGGATACATTTGAGGAAATCTTGACATGTGTCTATGCTGTTAACGAAAAGATTTAAAACTTGTACAGCTAAAAATTCTGTAAGTTTTTATAGCTATGTAAAGTAGTGGGTGGAAATAATTGCATATTGAATGAAGAAATTGTACCAAAAATAGAAACCTGGGGCAACAGAAAAAGGCACTGGGAAAAATACATGGGGAAAAAAAGAAAAAGGTACAGCAGTAGCTATGGTATGGGTAATTAATATTTTTGTCCATTTAATTACAGTCCTAAAAGACTCCTTTGATTAGACTCCTTCTGGGACAGTCTTTGGTTGCTAGGTAGCCCTTGGTATTCAGACATGTCTGACTGCCACTCTAACAAACACTAGTGCTAGATAGAAGCAAGGAGTCCTTACAAATGATGTTGAATGTCAGTGCAAACCATAGCTGATGAAGAGATTTTTGGTAAGATCAATCCAACTGAACAAAATCCGCTGCCAGCTCTAGTATGTATATTTTGTGTATGTGCACTAGGCATAACCATTTATAAGTCAATTGTGCAGAAAATCATGATATTATTCAACACAATGCATTTGGCAATGTGTCAAAAGTATGTCTTTTTGATTATAGTTCCAAGCAAAGATGGTCCACCACATCAATCCACAAGCTGCTGGTCTTCAAGAGAGAATTTTCATCTACGTTAATTCTTTTAAAGTCGTGTAGCATTTCAAAACCTTTTGTCCCTTTAAAGGAACAATATACATGTAATGTATACATACATTAAAGGAAGAGGAAGCACCAAGTGAATGTGAAATTCATAGACTGTTAAAATAATAGTGTTATTTTTTATTATAAACATCAAAGTTCGATCTGTAATCTAGTCACATGCATTAGAAGTGGAGGTGTAGTGGTTTGGATTCGGCACTCTCGCCACCGGGGCCTGGGTTTGATTCCCAATTAGGGAACAATCCTGCTGTGGCAGGGGGGTTGGAATAGATGATCTTTCGAGGTCCCTTTCAACTCCTAACATTCTGTGATACTTTTGTGCATAAATTACAATTTTTGTGTCACACCTTTACGTTAGTGATGCAGGTAGAATTTTCAGAAACAGATACCTAAGTTACTTAAGTCATTCAAGATCAGATTGACAATTTTGATTTTTTGGTTTTGTGGGGGATTGTTTCTTTGTTTGTTTCTGTGGAAAGACTGCCCCACTTATGAGGCTGTGGGATCATGTAACCTAGTTAGGATAGTCCTTCGTATTTTCTAATATATTGGTGCAATTTTGAGTCGATGGGGAAGTTCCACTATTCTAGTGATTAAGAAAGGTGGATTTTAATGTTTTCAGGCTAAGAAAAGAGTACTGAATTCAAATTTTGCACTACTGACAAAGTGTTTACCCCTTAAGCCACTTCACTGGAGAATCTGGGCTGGCTCCAGCTGTACTGTCTCTTTGAAGGATTTATTATTTTTCCCTGCCACAAGTGCAGAGAAAGGATGTGGGAATGTAGGTCTATTGAGTCATGGTGTCCTGTGAGGGAGGTCTTTTATTATGAATTGGGAAAGATGAAGCAGCTCAGAGTAAGATCTGATGAACACCAGAATGAAAGAATGGCTGGCAGAGAATACATGAAAGGGACTAGGGAGAGTGGGACCATACACACTCATATATTTCAGTGGTAGTTTAATGTGTAATGCGCAAAATTCGTGTAGAATGAGATTCCAGCATGTGGTTTCACTGACTTTCCATAAAGTTGTTCAGATATTTGTGCATGGTAATTCAGGGACACCTGAGCTGTGTATTGGAACTGGAAATGGGTGTTTCTTTGACATCCATAAGCAGTCACCTAAGAAACAGCCAGTTCTCAACATTTCGCATTACCTAATGTTTTTGTAGCTCAAGATCAGCTTTACAGCAATTGATAATCCCATTTTCAGCAACGTGCTCCCAGATGTCCCATTGCAAGTTAAATGCTTAGTGCATTGTGGTAGATTTTACTGTGTAAAACAGACATGTAGGAACAGGGTACTTTACAAATCTGCCCTTTTGGTCTAACTCACTGACATTTCTGAGAAGGTTACTCAGAATTTCTTTTTCAACTATATAGAAGCGCTGAAACATTCACTAAAACATTTCTTAAACCAGTGAAAACTGCTTTGAATGCACTTTAAGCATGTTGTTGTTGATTTATTTAATATTTTACTTCTTACATAACTTCCAAAAAATCTAATCTGTACATTGAATATAACAAGCAAACACAAAGGAAAAATAAGAATGAATGACAGTTGTTTTTTTTTAGAGGGCAGAATGTTCTTCAAGATGCTACATCTCAAAAGAACCTGTTGCTTTTACAATACATTAATTCTTGAGCGAGATGGATTTGTGTTTCTTTGGAATTAAAGTGCTGTTCTCAGAAAAACGAATACCAAAAAATGATTGATGTGGGACCAAAGCTAGTTACCGTTTTCAAATCTGAGCAGAGTTTTCTTTTTTACCCCCATGTTCTTTTCTGCTCCGTCCCACCGTTCACTCCGAATAGCTGAGAAAAAGGCTGTGCCCTTTCTGACTTGTGTTAGTAAAAATTTTATTCCTCACAACGTCTGTTAGACACATATAGACTACAGGAAAATCTGGGTCAGTCAGTGGATAACTGCATAGATGCTATCAAGCATTGTATGTCATCATTATTTCCCATACTGAAGCAAGCACCCAAATATGTTAGTGTCATTGTTCCATACTCATTTATTGTTCGTGAATTGCTGATTGGTGTACTTGACTTGAGAAAAATTCTGTGATAGCTTCTGAGGTAAAACTTAAAAATGTGAGGTTTTTTGTCTCCTAAAAATTCACATGTGATTTTGCCCACAGTAAGACTGATTCATAGAAGAGATGCCTCAAGGAATATTAGACAGTTGGTATTGTGTAGAGCTTGGCAAGGATTGCCTTTGGTATCTTCACAGTCCAAGGGTATAGCATCTCTTGAACCTCGTTTCTGTCTCTGTTTTCTTCCAACAATGAGTTAGAGGTGAAGATAACGCATAAGTTGGGAGATTAACTAATCAAACATACTTTCAGGATTATTCCTTTTGTATACTTTGTCATTAGCATAGAAAATGGAGAGGATAGCTTGTAACTGCGAATAATAAATGCTGGTTTTCCATGAGCAACTGGCTTTAGTGGCAGTTTAAAAAGTTAAGCAGAATGAAGGGGTCATAAATGGAAGTTAACCCATAGTGCTGGGAAACTTAGATCACTTGTTACTTTCCTGGTAGTGAGTCTGATTTGCTTAAAATAAAATCCGTCTGTTTGTTTCACATTCTTTGTCCCACTTCTTTACAGGAATCCGCAGTGGATTACTCCATTACTTTAAAAATTAACTATAATTGTGATAAGATACTGACTCTTTATTTTGTGGTTTGCTGTAACAAGATATTTTGGAGAGCAACGAAGCTTGCCTATATTCTTAAAAAATAATTAGCTGTTGTTATTTTTTGCAATTGGATCCAAGTATTTTCTTAATTAGATTTCACGTAAATATACGATCTGATGGCTTTGCAGATTCAGAATATTTTTGATGTTGATGAATAAGCCAAGCACTGCTGTTAAGTATGTAAATGACCTTAATGTCAGTTGGGTATTTGCTTAGCATGCTGTGCATGCAACAGTACTTCAGAGAGATTCAACTTTTGCGGCCATGTTAAATTTACTCCCTGGGATAAGTTTCCTTTTCATACAGGGACCAGCTTGCTACTGTGCTCCCCTCTGTTTCCTCCTAAATATGTATTAGTCCTCTAGAGATGTTTTAATGCAATATACATACATAATGTTTCTACCTTCCTCTGTCTTTCTGAGTGTTACTTATGTGAGATGTGTAATCTATGACAGTTACAAGTTTTTGAATGTTTACTTCAAGAAGTTTGTAGACTTGTATAGAGAAATCATTAATTGTTGTTTGTTAAATTCAAGATTCTCAAGTCCTGATACTCTTTTGTGTTTTCATCAGTGAATCTGTTTAAAGAAGTACTTCTGTTATTTGAATGATTTTCATATATATTTTTTAAAATTTTTTTATGTAGGTACTTTTCATTGTTGTGTGCAAGTAATTGACCTGATACTCTATTTAATAATTTTGCCTGGTTCTTCAGTATTTTATCTAGCTGTAACTTATTAAAAACCACAAATATGAAATGGGGATATTAATGACAAGTGGTTTAAATGTGAGAATTTCAAAATGCATGTTAGAATATTTCAGCAATTGTTCACTCTGATTTTACCTTTTTTTTTTACTTAAGTAATTAAAAAAAATCTTTAGGGTTGAGTTATAGTAAAATTTTATACATCTCAGTACTAATTCTGTCTCCCAGTGGACAGCAATTATTTAGATGGGATTGTTTTTACTCTTTAGTCTTATTGGAGGGGAGGGAAAAATACTAACCTTGAAAATTTTGCTAATTATAATAATTTCATGAATATTGTTGGTTGGTTTTAATAATCTCCATTCCTTCAGAAACTTGTTATATATTTTGAAGAAAAATATGCAGACATACAGGGTTCTGTAATAGAATGTTTACAGTATTTATCCCCTGTGTTTGCTGTAAGGGGAAGTACAGTGACAGATACAACTTGCAATAGATTCTAGTGTTATGTGCCTTTGAATAATTTTCTTTAATTAATTTTTTTTAATATCATAGGTGAGGGTTAGCAGCTTTAAATCAGTTTCATTTCTATTAAGTGGATATGGTGATACATTCTTAGAGCTTTGCTAGTTTTACTAACTTTAAATAATTTTAAATCTGTAAGGTAAATGGTTATATGGTTTTGAACTGACCATAGACTGTTCAGTTTAATTTTCTAGGTTTCAAGCCCTGCTAGAGTAGAGGAGAATTTACCGGTCATATTCGGCTTTTTTTATGCTTTCATTTTGTACTATATATGATTAATTGGACTTTCTTAACACAATAGGTATGACACTGTAGTAGCTTTCTGAATGCTCCCATAGTTTGCACTGTGTGATCATTTGAATTTAGCTTGCAAATCAATGCCTTTCTGTAGGCATCTGCTTTGTATCTTGAGAAGTATGAAAATAATGAAAAATATCACTATGTTTGACAGTGAGACTGTATATTTTTCTGTTTCTGAGTGTGAATAGCATTTAGCAAGTCTCATCTAGTTAAAAGCAGTTAAACTAGTAATCATACACGATCTGTGTTTAACTGTGGTATGTATGAAAAGTGCTACAAAGTGATATGTGGTGATAACAAATTCAGAAGGAAAAGAATATGAAATTCAGATAGCAGCTGGAATGATTTGCTATTAGCATGGGGCCCAATAACACTACAAAGCTATAAACTCTGTCTTTCTAGATTGCCCAGTTAGGTGGCAGAGATGCAGTTTGTCTTTTCTGAAGCTGCCTGCTGCTTGCTAGCTCCATCTCCTGTCACAGCCTATTAGCTCCCCAAGAAAATTGGTGGGAAATTGCCTGCAGATTGTAGGAAATTGCATCTCCAGTCCCTGGAAAAAATGTAGGATAGCACAACAATGATCCTCCCAGAGCAGCTATTAATACAGGAAAAGCTGACCTTTGGCATAGTGTGAAATGACTTTGCTATTTGCTGAATAAAGACTGTATTATGTGTAGTTGAAGGAGGCCACAGATTATTATCCTAGCTATGCTCATAGCCGTCTTGCTCCTGGAAGCTTAAGCATTAGTGATGGGTTTTGCTGAACCCTAGTCCTCCTTATTGGAAGATTGGAGATGGCATGTTAAAGCTTTATCCAGAAATTTCGTTGTACAGATTGGCAGAAGCCACTCTGTATTTAAATGATGTTAGTACATGTGAAATTCAACGTGACAAAATCGAAAGATAATTTATGAAGCTGATCACAAAAAAACCTGATAATTGCCTTTGCTTTGTCTAGCCTTGGTCAGAGTAGGAACTGCTTTTTAGCTATTTAGTTTTATGTGTATACCCATAATAAACATTTGCTTTTGAAGCAGTTACAGTAACATGGACCTGAGTTATACTGTAACTACTGAGTGTAAAAGTGGTGAGACACACATTAGTTCTGGTAGCTTTTTAGCATTATGTCCTTTCCCGCTGGGAAACTCACCTCTGTCTTGTTAAAACAAATACCCATGTGTTCTTTATGGTGTGATATGCAATGAGTTTCTTCCTTTGTTATTTCTATTAGAGCTGCCTTTCTAATCTTGTACTTTACCTCAGTTTTATAGGGCCTTTCAATAAGAATCGACTTTCTGTGAATCCTGAGAGAGGGGATACGTAGAATTAGTTCACAACATAAAAAATAAATGCAAACATTTTCTTTGAGCTTGCAGTTGTACTTAGTTGGTTCAAAGCCTCCTGAGGAAGATGTGTGTGTGAATCTGAATGACGTAGTGATCAAAAGTGAGTGTGGGGAGGGCAGCAACAATTAAAAAGTTAGAATTAAGAGCATTGCTGTTTCCAAACTCAGCTGAGATCTGCTTGTAACTGGCAACTGCCCAAGGATCTGGGTGAAATCAGTATGTTCATTTTCTATTGTTTTAGTGTTCAACGATGAGCTGACATCATTCAAAAATGAGCTGACAAGGAGTACTAGCACACAACTGCTTAGAGAAAATTAGTGGCCTCCCTTAAGAAGCAGTGGAGATGAGCATAGGGCAGCATGACAAAACAGGTACTGCTCATAGTTCAAAGGACAGCTGAAGGGGACCAAGAGCACTTCATATTACAGGGCTTTCTGGGCCTCTATTTTGAAATCTTAATGATATGCATGCACACATATGTCCATCTGAAATGCTAATTTGTTGAAGCATTATCTTTCTAAATTAATTATAGCACCTTTTATGGAATTCATGCAGTTTAGACTTGTCTTCTCTTGTAAAACAAGTGCAGGAACAGAAGAGCTATGGTGCTTGAGTCTTTATTCTGTTATTTCCAGTAGTTTTTCATCTTCCAAGGTATTACATACTAATTGCATTGTCAAAATAAACCTTGCCATTTCATAACAAACAAGGTTTTTGTATAGTGCAATACCTATATTGGAATGAGCAAAGAACAATCAGAGGACACCAAAAATCTGGCCTGACTAATCACTGATTTTGCTTTCTCTCGTAACAAACAAAATTGAATGATACAGTAGCCAGGAATTAATTTCTCCTGGCTGGTGGAATTATCAGCGCTGTTACCTGTATGCTTGCTCTGGCTTTAATGAAGCCAAGTCCATTATGCTACACAGAGCAAGGAAGTAACAGATTATTCTTGTATGAAGAGCAGAAGCTGCTTGTCATAAACTCAAAGTTGCAAGCTCTTGGTTTGTTTTGGTAAGAACAAAAATTCATGCTGGGCTTTGAGGGATTTGGAGTGCACCAAATACTGCTCTGGATAGTTGGATGGTTTAAGAGAGTATTGATGAGGGGAAAAACAACTCAGACAAAACAGTTCTCAGCCAACACTTTATAACGATCTGTGAGCTCCAGCAAAACACAGGGTTCTAAACTCTGCTCGCTTTCTTTTTATGTAATTAATCTAAGCTCTGGTCAGTATGCATTTGGTTAGCCAGCATTTTTGATATTGCATTCATAGAGGCAGTGACACATTGGGAATGCAGAATGTGAGTTCTTTAATCAGCTTGACTATTTCTTTTTTATTGTCATTATCATTCATTTTTATCATACCTTCCTATGTAACACTTCTCATTTGTCACACTAGGAAAATGCGGATTCTTTTACCCATCTTTGGTAATTCCAAAAGTCATAAAGTGGTTCTAATTTTCTGAAGTATCCTGTTGAATATCAAATGTTTCGCTGGTGTAATTTTTCCTAGCCCCAGTAATTTTTTAAAATTTATTTGTAGTTTGTTGTACCTAGAGTCATATTCACAGACATTCACTGAAACAATTCAGAATTTTTTTCAAGTTCTTCATCAGTGGCTTCTACTGGATGTTTAATTTTTATGACACAGTTGATATGAGCATTCCTGAGCTCTATCAAGTCTCCGTTCTCCTGCCCCATACCCATACTCCAGCTGAGAGTAAACCAACCTGGTCCCCACAACTTGCCCTTAAGAATCTAACACTATGAGACAAAAGAGGTTGTGAACAATGAGAAACAAGTCAAAAGACACAGTATAATATATCTCTTGTGGATGAGAATGAGGTATTGAATTGATTAATAAATAATTTACAGCCCCATCACGAAGTGTCATTTGGGGTCTGAGCTTGTCCAAGGTGGTGAAGAAAAAGACCTCGAAGAAAGGTGTTTGTGGGGTGGCATCAAGTATTTGGCTTGTCATGGCTGCTTCTATTTGTGGGGTGTCCATTAAATTAACAGTGAACTTGTCATCTCCCTCGCCTCCTGCAGCACACTGTTCTGCAGCAGATTTGAAGTACCTGAAGGGAAGGAATTGCACACCCTGGTTCTGCCCCTCTCTCCAGCCAGGGTGAAGAACTGCTCAATCTGGGGCTTGTTTAATGGAAAGGAAGGTGACTGTGGATTGGATCGAAAAGGAACATTATTTTTCTGCCAGCAGGGAAGACTTTTCCATTTGCAGAGGAAATGGAGCTGTGTTAGAAATAGCAAACTCAAGCAGCAGTGAAGATTCAACAGCAAAATTGTAAGCCAAGAGATTGACGAGATCTACGTGGAATTTTACATTTGTGTTACTGAACCAAATACAGCAAAGCCAGGACACACAGTTGATTGTTCTGATTTTTTCTTAGTACCCTCAGGAAGAAAGGTGATGGAACAGCAAATACCTAAACAAATGTTTATCTACATGTTTGTAATTTCGTGAGAAACGATTTTATCCAACCAGGTGATGGCTAACTACTGTGGTTGAAGTGTAATGTCCTTAGTCAGATACATCAGCATTCTGGTTTGAGCCATCTTGCTTGGAATTGTTCTGATAGGTACCATCAGAGGTCCTCCTCTCTGTTCACAGTGGAACATCTTACCTATAAAGAATGTCACCTTCTTGTTCAGGAACATAATATCTAGGAAGGGCTGAAAATTCCCAGTGCAAGTATCCTGCTGATTAACTTGATCACAGAATCTCAGAATGTTAGGAGTTGGAAGGGACCTCGAAAGATCAGCTAGTCCAACCCCCCTGCCACAGCAGGAGTCCCTAGACCAGGTCACACAGCAGTGTGGCCAGACGGGTCTTGAATACCTCCAGAGAAGGAGAATCCACAACCTCTCTGGGCAGTCTGTTCCAGTGCTTTGGCACCCTCCCTGGGAAAAAATTTCTTACGTGTATTCACACGGAACCTCCTGTGCTTCAGCTTACAGCCATTGCCTCTTGTCCTGTCGCTGGGCTTCACTGAGGACACTCTGACCCCATCGTCCTGACAACCACCCCTCACATATTTAAAAGCATAGATGAGGTCACCCCTTAGCCTCCTCCAAGCTAAAGAGACCCAGCTCCATCAGCCTTTCCTCAGAAGGAAGATGTTCCAGCCCCTTCATCATCTTGGTGCCTCTGCGCTGGACTCTTTCAAGCTGTTCCCTATCCTTCTTCAACTGAGGGGCCCAGAACAGGACATAATATTCCACATACAGCCTCACCAGGGTAGAGTAGAGAGGGAGAAGATCTGCTCTCAACCACACTCCTTCTAATACTCCTCAGAATCCCATTAGTCCTCCTGGCCACAAGAGCACACTGCTGGTTCATGGTCATCCCTCCATCTACCGGGACCCCCAGGTCCCTTCCACCTTCACTGCTCTCCAACAGGTCAGTCCCCACCCTATACTGATGCATGGGGTTGGTGTTTCCCAAGTGCAAAACTCAACACTTGGCCTTGTTGAATTTTACTCCATCTCCCTGCCCAACTCTCCAGCCTGTCTAAGTCTTGCTGAATGGCAGCAGAACCCTC
>VWZX01000673.1:89438-113652 GCA_013399015.1 Galbula dea
GTGACTAATTTTCCTTCCTTATTTGTCAGAGTGGGAACACTCGCCCTGACTTTCCTTTTCTGGTTAATATATTTGTAGAACCCTTTTTTATTGTTTTTTGCATCCCTCGCCAAGTTCAGCTCCGTCTGTGCCTTGGCTGTCCTGATTCCATCCCTACATTTCCTAACCATTTCCCTGTACTCTCCCCAGGCCACTTGACCCTGCTTCCACTGCCTGTACATTTCCTTCTTACGCCACAGTTTGAGAAGCAGGTCCTTACTCAGCCACACCGGTCTCCTTCCTGCCCTGCTCGATTTCTTGCACAGAGGAACGGAAAACTCTTGCGCTCTGAGAAGAGTATGCTTAAAGAACTGCCAGCTCTGATGTTTCTAAAAGCCAGATCTGCCTGTCAAAACAACTGTCTCTTCTAAGACTCCTTAGAGTTCTATTGCAGACCTGCCTGAAATATTCAGGATTACATCTCAGAAGTTTATAAAAAGACATGAAAAGCTTTCTCCTTTTGTTGGAATGTTTAGGTTTGTCAGAAAAGGAAATACTTCATGATGATACATTACCTGAGATGGTTAAAACTTGTTGGAGCTCTTGTCAGCTCACCCATGTAAACTTTCAGTAGCTCTTTTTGCTGGTGAAACCAGTGCTTCCCAAGTCTCATGGGAAACATGAGTCATAAAACAAGCTCTTTTCCCACTGATGCTTCTTCTAATCTCAACAAATCATGCTTTAACCAAAATTTTGTTGGACCCAACTTCCAAAAAGCAGCATCTCTTTTTGTGAAGGATTTTTCTGGCAAAACCCAAGGAGTCTTCCTCTAGGAAAGCTGCTGCATTCAGAGGGTCTGTCACCAAGAAGAAGCAGAGTAAATGGTAGGTTTACTGTTATGCCAGGGGGGATAGCCCTAGGCAGTGTGAATGCTTTTCCCCTTTTAATGGTCTTTAGATTTCTCTCTCTCAATAAACTGCAACTCTTTTGTGAAACAGCAATATAACAAAGACCATGACAGCACAGCTAGCGCTTTTAACTTACAGCTGTACCCATACAACTTCATCCTACTGACTATTTTCTCTTCTGCCAAGAGAAAAACAGAATGTCTAGCATTAGTGTTCCTTGAGTACCCGTTCACTTCCCTAGCAATTTTATTCAGAAAACAGATGGTTCAGTATGTGAAAGAGGGACAGTAGGGACCTCTGTGTGAGGTCCTTGGCAGGATAATCTAATTCCAAAGATCTAGATGCCTGGAATTCCCTCCCCCTCTCCTTTAATACAAATCCTGAAGTGTTAAGTCAGGCAGAAAATGAGTCTAGCCTACATTTATCTTACTGAATGGCAGTCAACTCCTGCCTAATCTTTCAACATATATTTGTTCAATGGATCAACAGATTGTGCAAGCAGCATGACAGACAGGTTTAGAAATGTGTCTGCTTATGTTTGGTTTGTACTGAACCATTGACCATTTTGTTTCTGAATCCATCATAAATTACATATACAGGTTACTCAGTACGAGTGAGGAAAGGAAATACTCGCTCTCACCTTGTTTGAAAGGCATCTTACTAGCTGTCAGCCTCCAGAAAGGAAGATGAATCACATCAGCACTACTTTAGCTCTGTTTTTCAAAAGCTAGATAAGTATGGCTCTGCTTTGACAATCCTTTTGATAATTGCAACCAAGGTAATTGATCGAAGGTAACATAAGTCAAAGGGCAGTAACTGCTGTTGTCAAATAAATATGTAATAATTTGGGAACAGGGATATGATAGTGATTGTGTATGTTATTCTCACTGCTTTTGACAAAACTGGGGCTAAGTAGCACCAGAAATATAAGCAACATTTTTAATAATAGAAATACGTATTAAAATTTAATCAGAACAGTGAATGCAAAAATTACTTGATAGGTTGTATTTAGTGATAACTGAAAGCAAGCTAGAAAGGTGGCACTACGAGCACTGACATGAGTGTGGACTGTGTAAATGCTTCAATTAACACTTCTTAATCTGAAAATTGTTCTCAATATAGTTGTTATGTGACTTCTGCAGCATCATTTTGGGAAATAGAGGAACAGAAGAAAGTTCCAGGGCCTCAAAACTGCTGTTATGTAAATTGGAAGAGCTTGCCTGCACGTGTGTGAGAAGGAGGGGATCCGGGTGGCCAGAGTCCTGCTGACCACCCCTTCCCAGTGGCCAAAGAGGCCAGAAAGCCAACATTCAGTATCTGCCACTTTCGGTGATTGCATTGGCTTTGAGCCACCACCTACCCTGAGAGTATAAGCACATGGCACAAAACTTCCTTCCCCATATGCATCCCTTCACCAGAGTTGAGGAAAAAACTTGAAGAAAAAGATGAATAAAGGGTCACCCTTCTCACTGCCACCCATCCTCACTTCCAGCTAGAAGTTAAAGCCTTAAAAAGAATTCTAAACAAGATTGAGGCTCACCTTGTCCCTGCTATGTATCTGAAGTCAATAAGCCTCCAGAGTGACTCCCTGCAGCCTACCTCAAGCTTTGTTTAAGCAGGTTTGAGCTGGAACTATATGGTTCCAGAAAAGAAAGACAATAAAGAGAGAGCTGAAGAGGAAGAAAGGACAGCTGGGAAAAGACTATATTTCTTTATGCAGTCTGAAGGAATAAACTACAGGAGAGTGAGTGCTCATGAAGGCAACTTTTCGGATTCATTTTTTTGTAGGATGTGTGTTAACCTATCAATTGAGACTTTTTTGAAGTTTGTATTAAAAGTGTACATCAATTTCTTCTTTTTTTCTCTTTTTTTTTTTTTTTTTCACTTTGTGGGGGAGAGTAAATTTGTAATTTCTCTTTGAAAAATTGCTTCCAAATACTAATTCAGCCAAGAAAAAGAATTCTTCCTAACCATCTTTAATAACATTTGAAGAAACCGGTAAGGGAAAAAGATGATCAGGAAGAAAGCAGCCTTGAGAGTATGAAGAAGAAACTATGAATAAAATGTTAAGCATTTCTATAGAACTGGAATTGAGGCATAGAAAGGCTTGTAGCTTCGAGTAGCATGAATGTTATCCTGTAAGCCTGGAATCACTTTTTCTTAACACTTGTCCTGTAAGAAAAAATCAAAAATCTATTGAGTATAGTAACCCTGGAGTGTCACTGCAGTAATTTTACTTAAGTATTTCTTTCACATAGGTCATGATGCTGACTGAAATTTCTGTTCCCTCTTCTCTCTTAAGTAGATGTAGAGGACTTTAGGAATTGCTTCTAGAATACAATGCTTTCCAAATATTACCTCAAAGAATAAGATATCTGCAAACTCCCATGTTTGCTGGAACAAATAAACCTACACTGTCCTTGTAAATAGTTTTAGGAATTTTTCCATTCTCTTTTTATATATATATATATATAAAATAAAGAGTGGGATAGTTTGAGTACCATCTTATGTGCTCTTAAGGCCTCTGAATATCACATTCTTACTTTTATCTTCTATTTTTAGATCTTTCTCTAGGCAATATGGAGAGTTCCTTTCATAGCCAAAANCCTCTGAATATCACATTCTTACTTTTATCTTCTATTTTTAGATCTTTCTCTAGGCAATATGGAGAGTTCCTTTCATAGCCAAAAATGATATTTCCCAATTCTCAAAGTTTTGGAAGAAAAAATTCGTTATATAAATCAAAAATAAAAAATCAAATCCTTTTCATCCAGCAACAAATTCATAAACTTACTAATGTACAATTATAAATATCGATAGATATCTTCACTACTTCTTTAACAGCTAGTGCTTAATACAAAATACTGGATACTTTGTTTGTTAGGTTTAAAACTGATTTTCTGAATGATTCCACTTCTTCTATGCACTTGTGAGTATATACAATAAATATCAAGGGAGGGACAGAATTACTAAGACAACAAAATTCATAACTTTCTCTCAGTGTGCGTTGTCTGTCAGGATGGCAAAGTGGAAAATTATAGTACAAGAGATATATTAACCTGCTCATTTGCAAAGTAATTCCTTTAGAAGTATATATTACTTCCCTGTCAGTATCTAGCTACATAATTTGTTATTTGCTGTTGTAATGATTAATTGTAGAAATTTGGTTAGAATAACTTCTGGCTCTCTACCAATAAAAAGAGATTTGCTCATTCTAATAAAGGCTAACTGAAAATCTGGATTTTTGGAGAGAAACGTGTTATCTTTTCCACAGCAAATCACATTCATTTTATTCTCAGATGCTACAGTCTTCTAGATCCTCAGGTTTCTCCTCTTCCTAGTGCTCACAAATCCTGTCTGGGCTTCACTGAGGGGTGCAAGGAGGTAGAAAAACCGCTGTGACCTACAAGTTACACATCACAGAATATATTTTTTAAACTTCTTTTGTCCTTTAAAAATTTATCTCCTTGTTCATTTCTTCCTATTATATTGAGTAATTTTGAAGCAGAAGCGCAAGTTCTTTTTTGAATTCTGCCATTGCCATCCAACTCCAACCACTGAAAAGTAGATCTCAGACTGATTTTTGCTCTGTTTTGAGCTCTGTACCATAAGTATGCAAATTAGGATTTTAATTCTCACTCCAGCTACTTTTAAACGATGTTATATGCACGAAGCAGCACGAGTCATCTCTTTAAAGTGTGCAGGAAGATGTAGAAAGTCTATGCTGTGTCACACTGGTTCCTTCTCCAGTGTTAGCAAGTGCTTAGGTATTTCTGAGACAGAAGAGTTGGTGCCTAGAGATGCATATGTGTAAAGAAGTTAGGTAGCGCTGTGGTCCTCTCTGAGGTACCTTTGGAGTATTCTCCAAACATGTCAGACATGCATATGGATTCAAAGCTCCTTAAGTGCAGTCCTTTGTGCATGCTAACCATTTGCTTACTACTATAAGTAGCGAAGAAATTCACCTCTAGATATCTAGTTCTGCTTCACAGAAAGCTTTTTTTGAAAGCTGTGGTTGGAATCTTGTTTGTTCAAGTCACAGCCTTCTCACCAGCATGTTTTGAAATAAACATTTTAAGAAAAGTGTTGACTTGTAAAAACTAGGTTCCTACTGTTTTTGTCTCTTTACGTCTAAATTGGCATAAACTACTTTAGTTGCATCTATCAAAAGGCTGTTTAAATATACATGCCTTTTTTTTGGTCTGTTGCTTAACCTGTATTTTATCAATGCTAGGGGCTGCATGATAAGTAAAAAAAAGATTCCATATGCTCTAGAGAGAGAAGATTTAGTACTGCACAGTAGACTAGACTGACTGGCTAACAGCCAGTTTGGTTGTAATCATCTGCCAAAGAAAGATATTTCAGTTTAAAGTGGATACTGGCATTTTCATATGGAATCACATTTTAGTTAGAGTCTTTGAGTTGCAGGCATAATTTGGGAAGGTTACTAGTAGTTTCAGCTGAAGGACTGGTTTTCAATGGAGTCTCAAAACTACATCACTGGAGTGTGCTAGAATGGAAAAAGCACTCCTGGTGAAAAATCAAATGAAAACGTTTTAGGAGAAGGATGATCTGTGGAACTGGATTCTTGTAGGGAACCTTTTGCTTTCCATTTTCTCTTTTGCAGCAACAGGAGTTTGACATCCATAACACAGAATGGAAATGCTGCTCTTCAGACACATGGTTGCAAGGTGTTCCTGAAGGATTCCTGACAGGCAGGACAAGAACACCCTGGTTCAGGACATTACTGACCCTAGTTTCAGTGGCCAGGAACTTCCTTCCTGAGTAGCCTGTCAGGCTGTTTTACAGTCTGTCTCTCACTCTTTTCTGCCTGCTAAATGGAATGTTGCTTACCATCTTCTGCAGTATGCTTTGAGATTGGAAGCTAAATACCATTTAAAAGCTAGGTAGTATTAATCTGTGCTGGCAGCTTGTTACAGTGTCATGGTTTCAGTGATCCATTTGTAAGCACTCTAACATAAGATGAATGTGACAAGTGCTAATTCCAAATGCCCATGTTATTGAAATTGAGAACAGCTAAGCTAAAGCACTTTGAATTTCCTGAAGATATCTGAGGTCTATAGTTACAGCATCTCAGGCTGCTTTTACCTGAAAAATGAAAATGTTAAAATTAAAGATCCAAGACTCAAAGACAAATGGTTGTTTTAAAAGGGTTTGGGGAAGAAATGCATATGCAGGTGTTTGAGACCTGCTGACAGTTCTCATCCTCTGGAGAAAGTGAAGGAAACCATAGAGTAAGAATATGTTGTTCTCCCTATGGGAAAAGAAACAAGCTAATGCCCAAGCACTAAGACATGTGTGTTAGCACAACTTTATTTGTGAATGTTCCTCACCATTATGTTGTCTTCACGAGTCTTCAGCATGGACAAGAGATGGGCTCATGTGAAGAGGCCAGCCAGGAGGAGGGAAATAAAACTGTTCTTCAGTTGACATGTTGCCAAAATGAATTAAGTGATGCCTTTTTCTGGCTTAAGTGGGAATTTCTGTACCCTTCAGAGCTGAAAAAACAGCCCAATCAGTGTCCATTGTAAGTAAGCAGTGGCATTTGTCAGGATTGGGGGTAGGGCGGTGGGGCGGAGAGAGAGAGAACAAGCATCATTTTCAACTGACTTTTACATATGAGTTTCTGTGTAGAAAATGGGAAAATGCTGAAATGCCTGATGTCAAATTACAAGAAAGTGTAGGATGTCAGCCAAGGACTGAAAAATCATTGAACAATCAACTTGCTAGTGCTGATGACTTCAGGAAGATAAAAGCCACCTGTATGACAGACAGCAGAAGTTTGGGGTAGTGGTACAGTTGTACAGCTGCAGAACAAGCTTAGGACAGTGAGAGAAAAGTGAAAGACAAGAGGTGAGTGAGCAGTTTGCAAACCACAGGCAGGTTTTCATCTGTACTATGAAGGATTTACAAATTGCAATATGGTTTGGGCATAACTGTTGGAAAAGAGTGCAGATAAAACTGTTTTGCACAGAAAAAGAGGGAAGCTTATCTAAGTCACACCATCTGGGGCACGTATTTGTGCAGATACTGCAGAACCTCCTTCTGAGCAGTGTAACTGTGCAGAAAGTGGGATTCCTTTATCATTATACATCTCATACACTGATATTTTTCATCCCCAAACAAAAATAATATTAAAAGCCTCACTAAAAGGATAGTGATAGTAGTGTCTTTCCCACTGTTCTTTTTAGGCTGTTTTGTTGTGAAGTTGTTTTCCAGAAACTGTTGCTCTCTGTGGATATTCAGACATAAATTAAGGTTTCTGAATTCCAGTTCATAAACAGGTCAAAGATTTCTACCTAGAGAAAAACTATAAAGAAGCAGAGAGAGAGATAATGAACCTTTATCCTACTTGCCAAAATGTTCACTTAGCCAGTTTATGCAATATTTATCTATCTAATCCTTTTCCTTTTTAAATCTTGCTCTTAACCTCTAAAAATATCCTAAAAAGAGTTTTTCATTTGTTAGAGAGCGGTATTTTTCCTTTGCTGTTTTCTTATTTTTCTGAAGAATGTAATGCGGTTATTATGTATTTTCACAGCATTTTTTCTTGACACTCCAGATAAATCTTCCCTTGGTTTCTGTTCCTTCATGTGATACACGCTTTCCTTATTGAAGTTATAATGAGATTATCTCCATGAATCACTACAGATCAGCCAGGCCAAATTGTCAACATTGAAGTTTACCCAGCAGTGACACCATTCACTGTAATACAACGTTTAACTGAACGTAACACCTTACAAAGTCCAAGTGCAATAATAACTACCTTTAAATGACAGATTTATCAAAATAATTTACTTATTTTTATGGCAGAAAGAATCTATAAAAGGTCAGAGGATGATATTTTTCGATCATGTGTCTATTTTACAATTAAAAATTTTTAATATGTTTCTGAAGTACTCGTAGTATTGAAGCAATCAATATTGAAGCCCTTCATAAATACAATGAAAAATCATTGGGATCAAAAATCTCAAAAACTCATCAGGTTTTCTTCTGCTTACATTATAGCTACTTTGAAATCGTGTGGTTCGTGTGTAACACCTTCTCATCTGTTGCAGTTTCTAATTGTAAAGAGAAGACATGGTACAACAGCAGGAGTCTTCCATTTAGATCCTGTATATCTGAAAAATTATCTTTCCAGCTCACTTTTAATGGATTTCTCTGTAGAAAATAGTTTCTTCAGGGCTCAGATTCTGTTTGGTAACTCGATATTGTCTGAGTTGCTGGACGTTGCTATTTTGAGATGAAAGACATACAGTGAGTTTGCATCTTGTTCTTCTGAACAGGGAGATGCTTTACAGAAAGATGTGTCCTGTCAAGGGCAGGAGTGAGAAGTGGGGGAATTTGAAGCAACAGGAATACACTCAAAGGCCTCACTTTCTTCTTAAATTCCTGCTCAAGACAACTTTAAAGGCTAAAGGAGTATGGAAATTCCCCAAAGAGGCTATCTCCTGGGTTATAAAAATCTTGTAGGAAGATTTCTGAGAAATACCTTCAAAAAATTTATTTGTGTCTTTTTGGCCATAGCCATACTTTTGAAGTATGTTTTTCTTTGTACATAAACTATTTTCCTTTTTGCTTCAATATGTACAATGTGGTACTTGTTTGTATAATCCTCTGAGGTCTTACTGTGTAATTAGTCTGCAGTTTTTTCTTAAGCTGAAAGATAAACTTGTTCTGTCATATCTCCCTTCTCATGTTCTACTATTTGCAAATCTGAGAAACAGTCATGGAGGTCATAGAGAAGCAGTGGAACATAACCCTCCCTGGAAAATATTCTATGTAGCATTGGGGTTATCAAGGAGACAGATGATGGATGACAGCATTTTTCAAGTTGTGGGATTTCAGGTTTTATCACTTCAGCTGTGGCCTTTGTTGCTGACTCTGAACAAACAGCTTAATCACTCTGTGTCTCTAAAATGGTTATAATAATTCCTTGTTGCATCAACATTGTGCTGAAAACACAGCAGTGTTTCTGGTGATGGGGTAGTGTATCTGTGAGGTGAGGCAGTGAAAGCTAATCCAATTGCAACATGATTAACATACAAAAAGTTATTTAACAGTAGTGTAATGGTGGTCCTTGAATTATTACTCACAGTATGCCTAGCTGTGTGAAAGGGAAGCAGATGATGTAGCTGTAAAGCCATGGCTCGACATAGTTTGTAAGTGAAGAGAGGAAACACCAGATGGGGAGGGAGGAAAGCACTGAGGCAGCATCTTGGCCTGTATGGAGAGAAGACTACTGATGAGTCATGTCTAGGCATGGATGGAATGTGTTCATCTCCCTCCTCAAACTTGGATTTATTTTTATTGTTTTGGGCTTTACGATAATCTTGCTCTCTCTCCTTTTGGCGCTGCTTGTACCTCTGAGTAATGCCCATCACAGACGTAGGGTCATAAGGACCAAAATTATCCTATGACTGAATCTATCTAGCCCTGGATCTTCTCATCTCCCCACAAGGTCACTTCTGGCTGTAAGTCAGCTTAGTGCCAGCTGGCAGCTCTCCCATCTCCTCTGGGATGCACAATGGACAGCATCAGTGCAGCAGCATAAAGACCTTCTGCAGAAAATAGAGTAGGAGGAGAGCATATAACTGGGTGTCTTTGTGCCCCATAGTGAGGTGACTCTGTCTGTGAGGTGACTGCTGTCTAAAACACCATTTGTCAAGCTAAGCATACTGAATGCATCACCTTGGTGTGAGCAGCTATAGGAGACCTCGAGAAGGGCTGCTACCTTTCTTTTAAGTGAGCCTAGGGGAGTTGGTAGTGCAGCCAGATAAGCTAGAAGTTACCTTCTGCTGACAGCTGACCTGTGCAACTGGTCTGTGGGTCCCTGTGATGAGTTTGTGCCTAGCATGCTCAGATTAAGAGGTTCAGGAAAGTTTCCCCTAGCTCTGTTTTCAGTCCTGCTAATAGGCAGGGCCAAGCCAATCAGCACCTCTGCAAAAAGCATATTTGAGGAGGGAAAACAACTTGAGGGTGGAGTTTTCTGTTCAATTGGTTTTGTGTTGCAAACTGAGTAGGGTGTGTGAGAGAGAGACAGAGAGGGAGAAAAAGAAAGAATGACTTCTTCCCCTCCGAGCCCCCCGGTTATCCCTGAAGATGAAGGAAGGAGCTCTGGGGAAGATCTCAGGGGAAGATCGTGGAGTGGCCATTTCCCTCTGCTCATGACCAGGCTGGCAGCTGCCTTTGTTGCCCAGTAGAGGAGATGCCAGTAGGGAGTGCCCACTAGAGCATGGAGGGAGGGTTCTCTCCACGAGATGCTGAGACTTTGAGGAAGACCCATGGTGTTCATTCCTTGCAGGAGGAATGCCACATTGCTGAAGGGAAGGACAGTCAGGGAGTTTTCCCCTGAAGAGGTTGGACTGGTACCATTGTGACCTGGAGTGAGGTCCCATTCCACCCATTTCCCTGTCCCTGTGTGGTGCAGAGAGTGGGGGTAGTGCTGTTTCGGGGATGGGGATCAGGAAAGGGCAGGGGTAGAACATCCGAGTGATGTGTGGGTTTTGCATAGTGTGTATGTGCTTTCACCCCTCCTAGATTCAGTTGTGATTTTTTTTAGATTAAATGTTGAGGTTTTCCCCAATATCTAGTCAGTCTTTTGCCTGTGACCATTAAGTGGTGAAAGAGCCCTCACCATCCTTGGCTTTGACTCCCAAGTCCTTGTTTTCTTGTTTACATCCCACCAGCAGGGTGGGGAAGAAATGAGTGAGTGGCTGTGTGGCTTTGGCCATCTCGGGAGGCCAAAACCATGACGGTTATGATGATGCACATCCAACGCTGGCCAATTCAGCTGCTGAAGTGCAGTTGCTGGCTTGCCTTTGGCCAGATTCCCTGGGCAAAATCTGCATTTTCCCTCACAATCAAACAGGTTGACAGATTAACAGGTCTCAATTCCCCCTTGCATGAGATGCATGCTGAAGTCCTAGCTGCCTTTACCAATCAGGTAGCCTTTAGAAGGAAGTAAAGAAGATCACAAAGGTGTGGTCTGAGCCCTCTGTTCAAATTCTTACATTGAGAACATCAACTGGACCTATGTGAGAATGTTCTCTCCCTTTTCCATTGTGCTCTTTTTCTTAAAATGGAAATTTTTCTGCGTCAATAGACAACAAGATGGTAGAGCTGGTCCAAAAGTCAAACATACTGGCTTTATAGAGCCAGAGGCAGAAATGCCAGAATTTCCCACAGAAAGGAAAAGTGAAGATCTTAGGAAACAACTGATTACTTTGCTTGGAAAAATTCAGGATGAAAAGGAGTAAGGGTATCAAACCTCTAAGTTATTCTCTTTGCCAAAGTTCTTGCATGTCTCCAGTCCTGAAGAGTCATAAAACACTTATGGTCCTGGCTGGACCAGCTTCCATGATCCCCTCAATCTACAGCAAACAGGAAGCAATGACCTCAGCTACTACAGGCTTTGAAGAATCCCCATGCAGTCTGCAAAATGACTCAGTGGTAGTTTGGGTGAGTAGCTGTGAGAATTCGGGAGGGCTTGAAGACTTGGAGCTCCGTGCTCCAGTCCTCCTTTGTGGCAGAACTACACTAGACAAGGGTATTCCTGAGGCCTAAGCTCACCAACTGCCTTTTTATGGACACTAAAAAGGTTTCAGAAGTCACCATCAGTTACAAAGTGTCAGGAAATCTTTTAGGTTGTTTGCTGGTTTATGGAATTGGTTTATGGAACAGGAAAGTAATCAGGAAATTTCTGAACTAGCTCTCTAATATCAAGTGTTTAACTTGCTCAGTAATGATCTTAAATGGTGCAGATTCTCCTGAAGAAGAATAATGTATATGAATGTGACAAATGCTAGACCTAGAGTGACCAAAAGATACGTGATGTTACATTTTTCCAAAGTAAATTAGGTCTATTCCCCATATGCAAATTCTGATCAGGATTAGAATTAGAATTAATTACACTTACTTTAAATGGTGATAATGCACCCTTGGGGAATATTAATGTCAGAGGATTAAACCTCATTGCCTATCTGAGTTTCATTTCCCGTCCTTATTTATGCTTCTTTACTTCACTGAAATACTAGAAAATAATTCAGGTGGTGAGGTGGAGTCTTTGTGTTTAGTAGGAGTGCACAGAGTTCAGCTTTTCTACAATATGACATGTAGAAATGCAGTGTCAACAGGGCAGCAAAAGATAAGGAAAAGGCTGAGGTACTGAATGCTGTCTTTGCCTCAGTCTTTACTAGTATCACAGAATCACAGTATATTAGGAGTTGAAAGGGACCTTGAAAGATCATCTAGTCCAACCCCCTGCCACAGTAGATTTCCCTAGACCAGGTCACACAGAAGCGCATCCAGATGGATTTTGAATACCTCCAGAGAAGGAGTCTCCACAACCTCTCTGGGCAGTCTGTTCCAGGGCTCTGGCACCTGAACTGGGAAAAAATTCCTAAGTGTATTCACACGTAATCTCCTGTGCTTCAGCTTACAGCCATTGCCTCTTGTCTTGTCATTGGGCTTCACTGAGAAGAGCCTGACTCCATCCTCCTGACATGCACCCTTCACATCTTTATAAGCATAGATGAGGTCACCCCTTAGCCTCCTCTTCTCCAAGCTAAAGAGACACAGCTCCCTCAGCCTTTCCTTATAAGGAAGATGTTCCAGCCCCTTCATCATCTTAGTGGCTCTATGCTGGACTCTTTCCAGCAGTTCCCTATCCTTCTTCAGCTGAGGGACCAGTTACTCTACAGGGTACCCAGCCCCCTCAGCTCACTCTCTTGCTTTTAGTTAAGTGATGTACTTTGAGTTCAAAGGTGAATGAGAGGTGTATGTAAATTGAAGGAGAGTATAATGAAGTATTTTTCAGCATGCTAGGTATTTGGATTTCAAAATTTTCTGTGAAGCTCAACTGTCAGCAAAGCTATTCCAATTTATAAGCTCGTTTAAGTAAATGTTTTAGAGTTGAGTTTGCACAGATGGATATTAGAACTGAAGTTAAGCATTCCTACTTGATCCGCCATACTCAAGTGCACATTGTCTCTGCATTATATAACTCCATAGTTCTGTGATAAAATAGTTTTATTGTAAATGGTCATTAGATTTATAATCTGGTAGATTTGTAGGTAGTGGGCTATAGCTATCTGAGATGAGAGTTTTCTTCAGTTAGCACTACCAGTATTTGTGTGTTTTAGTACATTTCATACTAGTTTAATCTGAGGAAACAATCAAGTAGTCTGAGATGCAATATACATTATGGATTAAAAAAACCCCCACAAAATCCAAGACTGAGTCTGAATGATACTGTTATCATTGTTTTTTCTGGGTGGGAAAGAAGCTTGAAGACTGATCAAGAAGAAAAGAATACAATCATACATCTAATGAGTTCCTTCACACTTGAAGATATTTGTTGTTAAATCCTGTATATAAAGCAATTCAGGTGTCATTTCACTGAAGGCAGCAGAGGTGCCTGAGCATATTCCAATTTCAAAAATCGGAATTTTTTTTCAGTGACTGTGATGTGTATTATTTTGTACCTGAGGTTATCATTTTGAGTGAGAGGTACAAGAGTTATATGGCCACTGCTGATGTTATTTTAAAAAAAATATACAGTTCTATGTATCCTCTGGTTACATACACATTTGTTTGATCTGCTAGGAAACCACAGTAAACAGAAAACCGTAGTCAAGTACGCTGTCATGTAGAAAAAAAAAAATATTACCAACCTCTACCCCCCACCAAACTGTTCTGTAATACCCACTATGTTAACACTGCAAAAGTATGCTGCTGACTTGGCTGACCTGCTCACCTCTGCAGTCGCCACTGTTGCACTGCCATCTTAGCCTGAAGATGAAAGATCTCCTAATGCAAATGCTAACCTATGAAAACCTGTTCTGACCAGACCTTGTGACACAGTGTTGTTGTGTCCCATCTCCCTTCAATGTCTCTCCTGCATTTTGGTCGTTAACAACCCCCAGCAGCTCTACAGGCTCGGGGAGGAGTGGCTGGAGAGCTCCCCAGCAGAGAATGACCTGGGGGTGATGATTGACAGCTGGCTGAACATGAGCCAACAATGTGCCCAGGTGGCTAAGAAGCCCAATGGTATCCTGGCTTGTATCAGGAATAGTGTGACCAGTAGGAGCAGGGAGGTGATCTTGCCACTGTACTCGGCTCTGGTGAGGCCACACCTCGAGTACTGTGTGCAGTTTTGGGCACCACAGTCTAGGAAGGACACTGAGGTATTAGTGAGGGTGCAGAGAAGGGCAACTAAGCTAATCAGGGGTCTGGAAAACAGGCCTTATGAGGAGAGGCTTAGGGATTTGGGGTTGTTTAGCCTGGAGAAGAGGAGGCTGAGGGGAGACCTTATTGCTCTCTTCAGCTACTTGAAAGGCCATTCTAGGGAGGCAGGTGTTGGCCTCTTCTCCCTTGTGACTAGTGACAGGACTAGAGGGAATGGGCTTAAGCTGTGCCAGGGTAGGCTTAGTTTAAATATTAGGAAGAATTTCTTTACTGAAAAAGTGGTTAGGTATTGGAATAGACTGCCCAGGAAGGTGGTGGAGTCACCATCCCTGGAGGTTTTTAAGAAGAGGATAGATGTATTTCTTCAGGGGATAATTTAGGGATAAGAGTAGTGTAGGGCTATCGGTTGGACTAGATGATCCTGAGGGTCCTTTCCAACCGTAACAATTCTGTGATTCTGTGAGCTTTCCAAGTTTTTTGGAATAAAGAGGATTCCCATACTTATTCTCCTAGTGAAAATCATTCTGTCTTCTGCGAAAGGGTAGAAGAGAGCTGTAACACATCAGGTGTGAAGACATGATAGTTTAAGCCACTTCTTATCCCTCACATCCTTACGTAAAGCTTAATGTCATCTGACTGTATGTGGGCACAAAGTCTTTGTGCAGTGAGGACTACTGATAAGATGGCAGCATTACTTGCAAGGGATTCTGTAATTTCTTTTCACTTTCTCCTTCCCACTAACAGATATGCCTTCTGAATCTAGATGTGTCTTTTGATACAACATTTTACAGGTAAAAAAAAAAAAGTCATTGTTCTGGGATTTGATGTCTAGTAGGCATAGGAAAACAAGAATATCCTCTAGAGAAAATGCTAAAATCCTTCAGCACGGAAATTGTAACAGGACTTTACTTCTCATTTAGCATTGAATAATCTTGTGATTTTTCTGCCCACCAGGATTTTTATCACCCAGTATAGTAGATATTGAACATTACATATGCTGGATAATGCCTTGTGATATGACAATAGCTGTAGAGGAGAAGAAAATGAGGTCTTTGACCTTGAAGGTACTATATTGCATGTTTTTTCTCTTTGTAAACTTGGCTATATAGCAGTTGTTTACTGTATATAGCAAACATGCATCAGAGGTTGCTGGCCTGAGGAGCAGGGAGAATGGTTACAAGAAAGGCATGCTTAGATCTGTGCATCGCATTTTGCACAGAGGACTTTTTTAAATGTAAGAAATACTTGAACCTTGAGCATCTTAAGCAACTGAGCAGTGAACTGATTGTAGAAGCATGCTTAATACCCCTCTGATTTGAGCCAGATGAAAGAATCATCACTTTTACTTCTCCAGGATGGCAGTGACTCAAGTGGACCTGTCTGAAAGAATAGACATTTTTCTCACTTGGGAGGCTTTAAGAAAATCTACTGACATGGTTGCATCAGCAGGTGTATGCTGTCATTCAGATCTGTGTCATGCAAACAAGGCTTCCCTAGGAAAGTCCCTTCTCAAGAAGCTCTTTAGATAAAAAGGGCTACTTTTTGATAAAAAGAACATTGAACTTTCTTATGGTACAAATCATTGCTGGTTAATTAATTTCAGTTATGCTATGCCAGATCCATGAGCAGAGAGTTTGGCCTGAAAGAAAGAATGTTTTATGCAGGGTAGCTTTCTGTGGTGATTCATTGCAGGATCTGTTATTGGAGGGTGAAATTTATCACTTTCACTGTGATGAACATCCTACATTCTATATGACCAAATTTGTGTAAGACAGAGGTGAAATGTGTCATTGCTTTTTTTGTTGTTGTTGCCAGAAGTAAGATGATTCACAAAGTGAAAATGCTTTTTCTTAGAAGAATCAGCTGAATACGTGAAACTGCTCCTTCTAATCCTTTTCCAGATATCCTTTGCATTTGGCAGATAGCCAGTAATGCACTGGAAGGAGCCTTTGGTAATTTCTATAACAGAATTAAAAGCTGTAGATTATCCAGTAGTGTTAGGACTTGTAATGCTTTATAATACTTAAAGTGGCTGACTACATACAGAATGTACTGTATGAGTTACTTCCAGCCTCAAAATTGATTTTCTTACCAAAATCTAAAATGTAGAACTTCATGGGTTTCTAAAGAAAGAAGGAACTGTTAGATCATGTGTTTCAATACATGCCCAATGGGACACTGGTATTTTCATCTTCTTCTGTGGTGTTCATTTTGTGCTTAAATGCTCTAGATATTTAAAAGGGCAAAAAGCTAAATGATCATACTAGTTGATGTTTTTTATAAAAGCTGACTTTTATACCCCTTATATGAATCCTGTTCTAGTTTTAGTGCCACTATTACATGTTAAGTTACAAGTTAAGGTAAGTGTTGGTTCTCAATCCCCTATTCTCCCTTCTATTTTAAACTTGCAGCTTCAGAAGTAGGATCTGATTATGCTTTATGCAAACATTTGTTACACATCAGTTTTTCCTGCTGTAAAATAACCCTTACTTTAATTCTGGGGCTCATTCAATTCTAACCTTGCGTTAATGTCTCTCATAACTTCACTAGCATTGACATGGTTACCCTGCAGTAGGTGGATGAGAATCCATCCATGTCTGTTGCTATATTGCTCTTGAGAAGATGAGCCACCCGATAAACACCTCACAACAAACCTTAATTCTCAGAAGTGTTCTAGTGCTCTAAATGGCCAATCTATGCAATGCAGAGCATGACCTGAAATTTATTAAAGGTAATGTAAGCTAGAATATAAGACACTCTGGTCCTCTTCCATCTGTGGTGATAGCTAAGTAAAATACAAACCTCCTCCATGCCATAAACTACAAACACAGCTGCATAATATATACAGCCAAATGCCAAGGACCTAGTAAGATTTTGCTTTCCAGAAATATAAATAATTTAATCAGATTAATTACATTGTTCTACCTGAGGAATTCTATAATTAGTAGATTATTGAAGCAGCACACAAGTTATCTACCATTAACACCTGGAGGATTTCCTGTTGTCTTAAACAGTGGAATCAAATTATATGAATATTTCTGTCATGCAATCTGTAAAGATAATAAGCCTCTGGCATTTTGTAAGCTATATAAATCCATGGATTTCACATTAAATATTTAAAGCATAGGAGGTGTTATTTGTTATAATACTAATAGAGAGTTCAGCCATTACAGCTGCCTTTTCCATTTGGTAAACCCCTCTTGGTTTGAGTTGCTTTCAAGCCTTTATAATTTGTGGTTTTTTGTTTTGTTTTTTTTTTTCCTATTAGTTGTATATTTTTCCAGTTCCTCTTGGAGATGTTTTTTGAACTTTCTATGATAAACACTCAATATTTTTTATAGAAGTTTTGTCCTTTTATCCTTTATCCAGAAAGGATATTCAAACTAGGGGTACAAACAGACATGAAGCAGGCAGATCTTTTTTGAACACCAAAGAAATCTTGCTCAAAATACTTGAGAAAGGGTGCCTGTCTTCTGGTTATATTTACAAGGCAGAAGCTTCTTCCCTGATCTGTGCTCCATTCTGAGAGATTGTTTGGGATAATACTGGGGATGGAACTCATCAAGGTCAAATATGCATTAATATTAACATATCATAATAAGGATATTGTATAATCGTTTAAAAATACAGGCCAAGGGGAAGACAGCTGATAACTTAATAGACTGCAGAGTTCAACAGAAGCTTTTAAAGATGATTGAAATATGATGACTATTTGTGTGAGAGTGACCACTTAACAGTTTCAGTCATCTGTCAATTTAAAGTAAAAATCTTTGTTGGGAAAAGTCTATCTGTTTTTAATGGATTGTCATGTCAGGCTGGAGCTGCAGCCAGGATAACTGATGACCTTTGAAGTCCTTAGGATAAGTTATGGTTTGTGTGCAAGAAATGATAATGCAGTTAAAAAACATTTATGTAATAGTTCTTCAAAGAGCTTGAGGCATTAACACAGGGTCATAAATTAGTAGGATTTACAAGTAAGAAATTACTTTACTGGGATAGTTCTTTTCATCCCATATGGTTTGGCCTCCAGGCACTTCCTGATGTTCAAGTGAAGAGATACCTCATGAAACCTCCAGGCAGCTGTGAAATTACAGGGGCACCTGTGTTAACAACCCATCCAGCTTTAGGAGCAGCCAGGTAGTTCCTCTGTAGAGAAGTGAGCTTCTACTTGTAGGACATATGTTAAAACCTTATCACAAAGTGGTTATAGACCTCAGGCTAAGTAACAGACAGAAAACTTTTTTTATTCTTCTCTGCTTTAGGGCTGGTCTAAGTTTCTAGCTGTTCTAAAATATATTAACAACTCAGATGGCTTGTGTTTGTCAGTGCATACATTAGTCTGCAAAAATTTGCCTTGTTAATTGTTAACAGTCTTGTTTTGGAGGTGCTTGACACCTACATGACAAATACATTATGAATTATTGTATTACCACTGCTGTTAATAGAATTTTTCAGTATTCACCTATGAAGATTTAGACCTTCAAGGAAAGAATGAAAGGGACTTTAGTAATGGTATCTGGGCAGTGCTAAGAAATATTACATCCATCTTCTCAGCACAGCGCCCACAGAAATTGGAGAACAAATTGCCTTTTTTCTTTTTTACCTCCCTTCTTGTCTTTTAGCTGGAAACCTCTCTCATATCATTGGACAATGTCTTTTATTGAGGAGAGCTTGCCTTAGAGTATGTGCTGTTTTCCTGATGAGGACAGTCACATGAAAGCCTAAAGCTGTAAATATCCTGAAGCCTGTGTATTGGTTTCTTTAACAGACTAGACAAACAGCCATTATTGA
The DNA here is from genome assembly GCA_013399015.1 of Galbula dea. Taxonomy (NCBI): domain Eukaryota; kingdom Metazoa; phylum Chordata; class Aves; order Piciformes; family Galbulidae; genus Galbula; species Galbula dea. The sequence goes on from VWZX01000673.1 coordinate 108,326, forward strand.
GAGGTTTGGATTGATATGCCCTATCACTTGCACTTGTTAATATACTTTAAAACATTTAGAAACTATGTATCATACTTCTTCCTTATCCTAAATCCTTAAAAGTAATATTATGGTAAACTTTAAATAAAATGGGGCAATCTCTAAGCTCATTGAAGTATATTATTTCTTGATCTTACTGTGTCAGCAATGATATTTTCATAGATCAATCATATGTCAATGTTATTTGGTTACCCATTCTTTTAGCCTGCAACTTCAATATGCAGTTCATTGGGATCATTGACTCACGTTCTATTCTCTCAGTCCAAGAGAAGTTGAGTTAGATTCAAATGCCAAGGTGCAGATTTTGTAATCTCGCAGGAATGTTAGTGCTTTCAGAAAATAGCTTTTTATTTAGAAAGTAATGACCAAAGTGGAGATTGAAACACTCCATTCTAATTGAATGAGCTTTGGATGCATCAGTGCAGTGGGCTTTTAATATCTGTCTTGGTTCATTCCTCCACCTCTTGGGCTTATGAGCTTATTGGTTAGATAAGCCCTCTTGTTGCATCTACAGTTTGGATGAAATTAATGTTTTTCCTTTCTCTTGGCTAGCCAGAGACTGTGATTACATATATCATACTGTTCTTGCACTCTGACTTCTGAAACTTTAAATTCTCAGTTCAGACTTCATAGGAGAGAGTGAGTTAATTATGATGCTATAGCTATTTGTCTGTGCTGCACACAAGGATGTATTTATATATTGTTTTATCTCCTAAATTTTATTTTTGCAAGTATGACAGCCTGATTATTGATAAAGAGGTCAGCTTTCCAACTGAAATATCTGTTTTCAAAGCCATAACTTTGTGGATGAAACTAACCTCAAAAGTAGTCTTGTACCTCTATCTTTTTTGTGTTTCAATCTCCCCATCGGTCATCTAACCATCCCATTTCCTGATGCACATGGCAGTAATGTATATTGTAGCTCACCCTGCCAAAGGCACAAGGATGCAGCACCACAGGCATGTGGTATGTAAATTAACCATATTATCAGGCTGATTCAGGCCTATGGGAGCAGGAAAACTGCAATGCTACTTTCAAACCTTCCCTTGTGCCCCAGTACTAATACTTAGCTGTGATGCAATAGGGAGCAGCATATTTGGGTCTGAACTGCTGAGTTTGGCCTGAGTTCAGTGCTAGCTGGGGCCTATTAGAAATTGCTGGGTGAGGGAGGCCTGGTGCTTTTCAACAGCAGTCACGAGTGTGGCCATCCCATGTAGTTATTTGCTGGGCGTTAAAGTGGTGTCTGCATTTACTCTTCAGCTGTTGAATGCTTGAAGCCTGTTGTTGATCCAAGCCCCTGGCAGCTGTTCCTGACCTTTGGCTTGCATCTTGGCTCTGGCTCTCAACCTTTGGATCATGTCTTGGCTCTAGTTCCTGTCTCTTGGAAGCTTTTTCTGTTCCTCTCTTTGGCTTCAACATGGGTTTGTATCCTGGCCTTGGCTCCAGAAGCCTTGGCTGTTTAGGTGTGTTCCAGAATTTCACTGTTTATCCCTGTTCCAGGCTTTGCTCTGAATTGGCTGTGCCCTTGTCTTCTGCAGTGAATGGTCTGCAAACATTTAATAACACTGGCATTGTGTACAAGGGAGGGAAATGTAATTGTTGAGGAAACTTGTCTCTAGAGGCCATGCTCTATCGTCTGTCCCTGAGATCCACCAGAGTGAGGCCTTGCAAATGTAGAGGTGCTATTCTTAGTAAAGTTGAGACCCGCCAAATATTTTTCCCTAAATGCTGGTTTAATATGTTTGTAAGAAAAAGAAAACTGAGCCATTTTGGTTTCCTGGAGTGTATATTTGGACTGCAAGCATTTTCTACAAAGCAGAGGAAGATTAAAAAAAAACACAAAAAACCCCAAACAAACAAAACCCTCTCCAAACTAAAAAACCTCCAAACTAACAGAACAGAGAGGAAAAAGCAGTGCTTTCTTGTACAATATATTCTCAAATTGTCCACATTTCTTAGCTTTTTGATTGAGGAGAAAGCAAGAGAAACAGTGTTAGGAGGAAGGTTTCAAAGGAGAGGAAAACTTCTTATGTATTATATCAACAACTGTAATTTCTTTTTTTTTATTATTTTTTAATTGATGTGATATAATGTTTAGCATTAAAAGATTAAACCATATGGACTTGGATATTAATCTGTCTTGAGTCCCAAGGAAAGATGAGCTGTGATACAATGCTAATCTTAAGAGAATATACATGCAGCCTAGTGTATTGACAGCCAAGAACCAAGGGCATGCAATAGCAGAAAGCAAATGCTTGGGGAATATTAACAATATTGACAGAAATCTACCTACTGAAAATTTTGCAATGCCTGTCTGCAGACCAAGACCTGATTTTTATTTCCATTTAGGTATCATGACAACTTCAATCACATTCTGAAATAATTTAAATCAGGAATAGCCTCATCAGTTTAGCTGTCAAATTTCAGACCATTCAGTTGTCTCATACTGGGTGTCTTGTTGGTCTAAATCTTCTTTACTGGATTTTTGAAGAGTGCTAGCCTTGTATCAGTCTACTAACCAGGAACTTTCCACAGGTGCTATATAAGCCAAATTTGGGAATTGAAACTGAAATGATGATCTTTATGCAGTTCTCACTTGTTTATTAAAGTGGATTGATGTTTAATTCAAGGTCACGTTCCAGATTGCACTAAATTTGTGCCCTCATGTAATCTCTTTCACATATGCAACACAGCAAGTAACCCTGCACTCACTGATGTGGTAGTAATGTACTGGTTTCTTCATAGCTGCGGACTCAGCCTGTCTATCTAATGTTCAAGCCACTCTTTCAGTGGTTTCAGCCAACTCTCAATTAGATAAAGACCCAAGGGAAAAACTAGTGGTCATGCCGGGCCTTCTTTCACTCTTGTCACTCTTGCTGAGAGTTATTTAGTTGCTGACACATAAGGCCTGGAAATCTGTCTGCATCAACCTATTAGGACTACATGCAGCTGCCATCTGGCTGGTTTTATGTTGAATCATAGAATCATAGAATCATTATGGTGGGAAAGGACCCTCAAGATCATCAAGTCCAACTGATAGCCCTACACTGCTCTTGTCTCTAAATCACCCCCAAAGCACCACATCTACCCACTTTTTAAAAACCTCCAGGGATGGTGACTCCACCAACTCTCTAGGAAGTTTGTTCCAATACTTCACCACTCTTCCGGTGGAGAAATTTTTCCTAATACCTGGTTTGCTTGTTATTGTGGAGTGTTGCTTGTGCTCATGGTCTAGGATATAGCAGCTGAAGAATTAAAAGCCTTAATCCCTTTGAATCATCAGTTGGTTTTGAAGAAACCAAATTAGCAGCTTTATAACTGGATCTGGCATCTGACTTCTAGCCTCTTTCAGGTCAGCAGATCCAGGCCAACTTCTTCAACTATTTTGAGCCACAATAACATATCTTGGGGCACTGACGAATCTTACTCAAATCACTCCTGTGCCCCTGTTTATGCTTTCCTCTCCCTGTACCATGAATGAAGTGTCTTTTGTCAAACCTATATCAAGTCTATCGGTTGCTGCTGCTTACTCGTATCCTATTGTTTTTACTCTTGTTCTCAGAGACCTGTTTGTTTTCTCATCAAAATCAAAGCATGTTCCTGTGATTAAACAGCCATAAGACATTGTGTTCTTGTCTCAAGAGCCCATGTCACAGAATAATATAGGTTGGAAACATTTTCTGGAGATCATCTAGTTCAAACCCCTGCTCAAAGCCATGGAGTCCTTTACCCAGCTGGGACTAATCCCACAAATCCGTCTGTTTCCTTTTGCCTGACAGATACCAGGCTTGCCTACCTACAGACTGCTAGCTGTACCATTTTAGTCTCAACAGATTCCTGTTTCCGAGAGTAAGACCTATGTGGGACTAACCCACTAGCATTGTTAAACTAAGTTGTTCTGACTGTTACCAATCCTACTTATCTGTGAAAATGACCTTGGCAAAATTGTTGTACCTAACAGCATTTGCTAGCTTAGCAGATTTTTTTTACATTTCTGTTATGCCTTAAAACATAATGTTATCTGTTCCTCAAAAATCTAATTGTTTTAACAGAAGAGCTGTGTATTTTAAAATAGTTATAACTTCAGTGATGCTGCAAATTATGATGTAATACCAAAATTTACAGTCCACACAACAGTAAAGTAAGGGCTTGGGAAGAGTCTGGAGTCAGCCATTAAGCAGTTATTTTTTAATAAAATATTTCTCTCTGAGAGTTCAAAATTCTCCAAGGCTTTGTTTTAGTTAATCTATTTAAGAAGAAATGCAACCAACATATCATCTATTTATGTATATATTAGTGCTTGCTGCACTTGTAATCTGAACTGCCTGGATTAATTAAGCATCTACCTGATTAGAAATTAGACTACAAAGAAGTGGATAAATACTTAGTTGTTTTGAATAAGTCAGAGTTTGGGGGGTTTGTATCAGCACTCTTGCTGCTTTTTTTGGCAGCTCTATTAATGAGCAGCTTTTTTTTTGTTGCTCAAATAAAAGCAAAACAGCCTTTGAATTTTGTACTCAGAATTTCCACTCATCTGCCTAATGTTCCTTTTTTAATTAGAAGGATACACATATGACTTAATTAATCAAGCCTGTCTTAGGGAATTATGCATTTATTAATGGTTTCTGCACTCAAACACATTATTAAGGGATTTGTGCTAAGTACCTGACATAAAACAGCATAATTTTGCTTGCTTTGCTTAATGTATTGAGAAACGGCTTGTTGATCAGATTTCAAAACATTCATGGTATGAACTAATGTCCTATTTAGCATGTTTAAAAAATGCAGCAATTTGGCAATTGAGTACTACCATAGTGGTTTGTATTTAAAACAAAAGAAAGTTAGTGCCAGGCAAGAAATGAGAAGAATAGAACCTCTTTGACAGCAGTGATAATGGAAGCAAGCAAAATAAAAAGGATTGATTTGAATCAGGCTTTTTTAAAAAATTACTCTTCACAGAGTCACAGAATCACAGAATATTAGGAGTTGGAAGGGACCTCAAAAGATCATCTATGCCAACCCCCTGCCACAGCAGGAGTCCCTAGACCAGGTCACACAGAAGCGCGTCCAGACGGGTTTTGAATGTCTCCATAGAAGGAGACTCCACAACCTCTCTGGGCAGTCTGTTCCGGTGCTATGGCACCTGAACTGGGAAAAAATTCCTAAGTGTATTCACATGTAATCTCCTGTGCTTCAGCTTACAGCCATTGCCTCTTCTCCTGTCACTGGGCTTCACTGAGAAGAGCCAGAGCCCATCCTCCTGACACCTACCCTTCACATATTTAAAA
>VWZX01000676.1:2141-25421 GCA_013399015.1 Galbula dea
CAGGCCTTATGAGGAGAGGCTTAGGGAGCTGGGGTTGTTTAGCCTGGAGAAGAGGAGGCTGAGGGGAGACCTTATTGCTCTCTTCAGCTACTTGAAAGGCCATTCTAGGGAGGCGGGTGTTGGCCTCTTCTCCCTTGTGACTAGGGACAGGACTAGAGGGAATGGGCTTAAGCTGAGCCAGTGTAGGTTTAGATTAGGTATTAGGAAGAATTTCTTCACTGAAAAAGTGGTGAGATATTGGAATAGGCTGCCCAGGGAGGTGGTGGAGTCACCATCCCTGGAGGTTTTTAAGAAGAGGATAGATGTGGTTCTTCAGGGGATGATTTAGGGGTAAGAGTAGTGTAGGGCTATCGGTTGGACTAGATGATCTTGAGGGTCTTTTCCAACCGTAATGATTCTGTGATTCTGTGATTCTGAGATGGGGGAAAAAAACATGAGCCTGGGCACCAATCTGCTATTTTGGTTACGACATAAGAAACACATTTAACTGCCAAGTTCTTTCAAAGAGCTTTTATTACAGTCAAGGGTATTTTTTTTCCTACCCCTGTACTTTCAGGTGCTAACGGTACTGTTGCTTTTCAAGACCCTGTGTATGGGAAGACACAACTCTACAGATTTCAGCTGGTCTGCTTTTTCATGACCTGTCTTGCCAAAAGCAGAAAATAATCTCTCAATTTGCAAAACTTACTTAATTGACACAACAGTTTATTTTACAGCTGCTGCTTAGATGTCTAGGAGTCCGTGACACATAAAAGAGGAACAGGCCCAATTACACTGTATCATCATAAAATCTCATGTCCTAGAGTAGCTATTGCTTCTTGCTTTGCCACAGGTAGATAAGACAGGCTCCAGAAACCCCTGCAGAGTTGGGGGAAAGGTGACAGTCAGGTTTACTTTTTATCAAACTACTGTTTCCACCACAGAAAACTCAATATGAAACATCTTCTGCTGTATTGTGATCAAGTCTCTTCCAATACCCAAAACACTCAGTAGAGCCTTATCATGGATGGAAAATACAGCGGCTGAGCAAGAGCACAACTGCTCTGTGTCACATAAATCATATGCTGGATCATATGCCTTTGAATGACACCCTATCACAGAAGAGTACAGAAGTGCTGGACAGGTGGTTGACCCTGGCCTCTCTCATGCTTTGTCATACTGTGAGGTGTTTCATAGGTCCCAAACAGTGGCTATCAGTCTGTGATGCTATGACAGGGAGCATGAGGTATCACACCTAACTGAGTCCAAGTTTTCAAACTCCTAATTCACTTTGCTTCCATTTTTTGGACTGACAGGCACATTTCAGACTATGTGAAACAGAAGTTTTAGAAGACTGAAGCTCTGTTTCATTTCTGACCATCAAATGTGGTATGGGCTTATTTCCTGCAGGACCTTTCTAGTGTATGCTACAAGTCCAGCCAGAAGCAAGATACCCACCTTCAGGGATTGCTGTGCTACCTGGGAGGGGCAGGGCTATGCATTTTGGTGAAGCTCTGTTGTTTAACTTCATTTTGGGATGTTGCCACACACCTTGGTACAGGCACACTGGCCAAAAATGAATGTTGAAATGCTGATAAACACCATGATTTTCCTTTAAAGATAGGCCCCAAAAAATGATTACTACCAAGATCACCTCAAGGAATTGGGACAAGATATCTGTCTTTGCCAAATCAGCACATTTAATCAATACACTAAGGAATCATGCAGTGTCAGGATAACTGTTCAGTGCAGAAGCCAGCACTAAGTTGCCTTAAAGACCATATAAATGACCTTATCTCTGAATAGAGAAAGGAGATGTGGATGTAAAAGTGCAGGAACCTCAGAAAAGTACTGCTCTGTTCCCATGGAGGTATAGCAGGGACAGAAATAAAAGCACATTTATGAAGAATTCAAGAGAAAGGGGAAATCCCAAATATTTTATGTAAGTAACAAGAACTACTTGTTATTTTAATGCTACACATGGAAGAGATCCAACCAGTGATCTCAGCTAGGTTGCCACTGTGGCACATGATGTCCTCTTCACTTTTAGCCCTTGACTTAGCTTCTGCTCTAATAGTTGGGGATGCTGCTGTGTTTTCCTACCTAAGGGACAGCATTCCTTTCTTAAAGAAAATCTGACTCTCTGAGCACTTTTGCACAGAGACTGGTAAAGTACCTGCACAAAATTTGCTTGTGCTCCCACATCACCTCATAGCAGTTCTGCCTTTCTACAAAAAGAGCAAATTGATAATTTTTCACTGATATGATGAGACTATAGTAGAGTAAGTTTTCAATGAATGCTTAAGTTTGAAAATCTCATTTCCTTTTGTGCCTTAGCTGCCTCTTCCAAGACCACAGGAAACAGCATAAAGCATAGTTTTCACCCTGCAGGTTTAGAAAACAGAACAGTTTATTTTCTTGGCAGTATTACTGACAGTTTGATATGAAGTCTTTAGCTTACTATCCACTTGCCCAACATCAGTGCTACCTACACTACCCTGCAAGTTTCGTCCTTCATAAAAGCATCCAAAGAAAGTACCCTTAAATATTTATTCCTAGCTTCTAACAAACAGAGAGGGTTTTGTCTCCACAAGTAGGAGCTTGGTAACTATGAAGAATCTTGCATTTCATGACATAAGACTGTAATTTTCCTGATGGCAGGCTCTGGCTGCCTTTTAATAATCTCCCCATCTGACAAATTTCCTTCTTCAAGAGAGCTGGTTTTCCTCTAATAGAGCATTTACTGGTTATTTTTTTCCCTTTTCAAATAGCCCATAATAATAATATTCACAGACACAAAACATCAAACAGCCTCTCCTAAAAGTGGCTAGGTTTGAAGCTCTAGCATGGTCTGGATTCTTTAAGAGTTTGTTTTTGTTTCAGTGCATGCTCCTTGAGATGGCCAAATCACACTGCTACCAGTGTTCGTTGGCATAATGCTTTGAGGCATGTAATCAGTTGCCCCTATCTAGCAACCAGCCACTGAGACAGCAACAAACATGGAAAACGCAGACTGCAGAAGTTTTAGACAAGTTACTTGTGTGGCAAGTGAACAACTGTAGAATTTTCTCTTTTTGTTACTTTTGGCTGTCTGGTCCAAACAAGTGCTTTAGCAATGTCCTTTTAGGATCGCTGAAATGTTCATGACAAGAGACAGGACATACCTGGCCTTGCAAACACCATGTTTGAGTATGTTAGTTTCCTGCGGGCATTTCCACAATTTAGCATCCATCACCAAGCAGTGCTAATTCATACTTCCTAGAGGTCATGAAACAGGTACTCCTCAAGGACACAATAACTGCGAAGAATAGGGCTAAAAGAAAGGTTTCAGTGTTTTGTTCCTCACTGTCTCTTGAATATCTAGATAAACAATGATGGAAAAGACGGCACCAAGAAAGAGGAGCATGGCTGCTCCCATGGAGGAATGCCTTAGACCTGACTCTGGAAACTGTGACAAAAGCATCTTTCTTGCTGAGACAGCATGGCTCATTCTGACAAGAGGGACAAAGATGACAGCAGTAGCAGTCAATGCCTGTAACCTTTAACCTGTTGCAATGTCTGTGTTTCTATCTAAAGAGCAATTCAGTTCACTGGCTAGCAAGCCAACCTGCAGGGAGATTACCTTGTATTTGGAAGTGTCCCAGTTATGAACCAGCCGTGCAGGGATAAGGAAGCTGTCATCCACGTGGCAGGTGCTGCAGTAATACCATCCACTGTAGCTGCATACCTTGGCTTTTCCATTGGACAAGCCTATGGAGCACTGACAGCCTGGAGAAGAGACAGAGAAGAAAGTCTGGGTTTGTACACCATGCCAGAAGTATGCACAGAAGGACGCAGTAAGAAAAGTAATAATTATTCCCCCATCTTAAACCCTTTTAAAAATTTATTTATTTATTTTACCAGTAAGCCACTCACCATTCTCAAGAAATACAGGAATACGCAACAGTATTCTTGGACTAGTGCTGAACAAGCATACACTAACCTGGGCATCTATGACAGAGTTCAGAGAGCAGTCAAAAGACACTTATCACTTCTTGTATGTTTTCTTTCCTTACTTACACAGATTACTCTGTGTCTTACAAGGTCTGAGGTCTGTCTGACACTTTTTTTCACAGCTGGATCCCTTGCCTCTTATGCTCTCTTGTGTGGAGTCACTGGGGTAATACAATGCATTCAAAAGCTGCTGGTCTACTTGGAAAGAACTAATGCAGGGCTCTCCTTCACCCAATCACCTGTTTTCATAAAATACATAGAAACTCAATGTATTTGACATCTCTTACTCTTAACTGTGGCCAAAATGAGCCAACAGGTTCAAAAAATATTATAGTGGAGGGTTGAAGACAGACAGCACAGTCATGCTAAACAACCTGCTCAGGCAGCAAGGCTAAAAATGTCTGGGTAAACTAAAATGAGACACCTGTGATTTTTACTAACACCTCTTTGACACAGCACACATGATGATATTTCTGTTTCTTTCTTCAAATGCTAGTGTCTTTATATGACATTTACAGCTACAGACACAACTAACACCAGAGCCCCACTACAGCAGGTGTTGTAATGGTCTCTGCTGGGAACTGGTTAGCAATGATCATTAGCAGAGTCAATGTACGTCAGTTTTCAGGTAAAACTATCGCTTAAACAGTTTTTCAGATAGAAGTCAACTGACTGACTGCTTTTGTCAGTGTAACTGATTGTGTTTAGTGTAATTAAATAATTTCTCCCAAACAAGGCATCTTTTTTCCCCAGTAGAAGTTACTTTGATTTGAGGAAGGACTGCAGCTTAACTACTCTAGGCATAAATCAAACTCTTTCTCTCCATTAGCTGATGCTACCATGTCCCCTCTACTCTGATCAAAACAATTATAATAATCTCATCAATATAATCAGTTCACTTTCTCCTCTTCCACACTGCAGAGCCATTTGGCCATTGATTCTCAGCTATATGCATTATCAAGTGAATCAGTGTGGGACATGTCATGTCACCATCTCTGTTCTCCTTCCTCCTCTTTTTTTTCCCTTTTTTTTAAGTAAGGATATGTAGTTTCTTGAAAAAGGCAAATATATGAACAGGTCAGTCAACTAAACAGATACTTATGCTAATGTATCCTCTACCATTCAGAAGATTAGAACATAAGTGTAAATACATATGTCAAGTGGCATAACTCAATATTAGATGAGGAAAGTTATCTCACAAACACATTTACAAATCAGAGATGTTTACAATACAGAGATGTTTAATACTGTCTTTGCTTCTGTCTTTAACACTGATGATGGGCCCTGGAGCTAGAGACCCACGACTGTGAGTCTGTAAAACTTCTAGCCGACACTGAACTTGTGCAGGACTTGCTTCTCCAGTCAGATCCATGTAAGTCTATGGGACCTGATGGAATTCATCAAAGGGTACTTAAAGAGCTGGCAGATGCCACTGGAAGTCCTTTCTCGATAATTTTTCAATGGTCATGGGAATCTGGGGAGCTCCCAACTGACTGAAAGTGGGCAAAGGTTTTCAAGAAGGGTAAGAAGAATGACCCTGGTAACCACAGGACTGTTAGTCTTATTTCTGTGCTTCGTAAAATTATGGAGAAGATTATTCTGGGAGTTATGGAAAAACAACTGAAAGACAACACAGTCATTGGTCATAGCCAGCATGGGTTTATGAAGGAAAAGCCATGGTTAGCAAACTTCATTTCCTTTTATGACAAGACTACCCACCTAGTCGACCAAGGGAAACCAGTGGCTGTCATAGTTTTGGACTTCAGGAAGGCTTTTGAAACTGTCTCCCACAGTATCCTTCTGGACAAAATGTCCAGCATACAGCTAGATAAGTACATCATGAGATGGGTACACAACTGGCTGAGGGCTCGAGCTCAAAGGGTTACAGTAAATGGGGTTATATTGGGCTGGCAACTGGTGACTAGTGGGGTTCCACAGGGACCCATCTTAGGGCCACTACTCTTCAATATCTTTATTAACGACTGGGATGCAGGACTCAAAGGTTTACTAAATAAGTTTGCTGATGATACTAAGCTGGGGGGAGCTGTGGACTCCCTTGAAGGCAGAGAGGCCCTGCAGAGACATCTGGACAGATGAGAGGATTGGGCAGCCACAAACCATAGGAAGTTTAACAAAGGCAGGTGCTGGACTCTGCATCTGGGAAGGGGCAACCCTGGACATACCTACAGACCTGGGAACGAGAGGCTGCAAAGCAGCCCTACAGAAACGGATCTAGGAGTTTTGGCTGATGGCAACTTGAACATGAGTCAGCAGTGTGCCTTGGCAGCCAAAAGGGCCAACCGGGTCCTGGGGTGCATCAAGCACTCCATTGCTAGCCCATCGAGAGAGGTCATAGCCCAACTCTACTCAGCCCTGTTGCAGGCTCACCTTGAGTACTGTGTGCAGTTTTGGGCACCATGACACAGGAAGAGCGCCCAGAGGAGGGCCACAAAGATGGTGAAGGGTCTGGAGGGGAAGCCATATGACAAATGGCTGAAATTACTTGGTATGTTCAGCCTGGAGAAGAGGAGACTGAGGGGAGACCTCTTTGCAGTTTATAACTTCCTCACCAGAGATGAAGGAGGGGCAGGTTCTGATTTATTCTCTCTGGTGACCAGTGACAGGACCTGGAGGAACAGCATGAAGCTGTGCCAGGGGAGGTGCAGGTTAGATATTAAGAAAAGTTTTTTCACCCAGAGAGTATTGGAGCATTGGAACAGGCTCCCCAGGGATGCAACCATGTCACCAACTGTCATGGAATTCAAGAAGCATCTGGACAATGCTCTTAGACACATGGTGTGACTTTAGGGTTGTCAAGTGGATGAACAGGTGTTGACCTGATCCTTGTGTGTCCCTTTCCAACTTGGAATATTCTCTGATTCTTTGAATATACATAATGGAAAAATTTTATCTCAGCTAATAGTCAAATAAAACCACAAACATTATGACAGTAAACTTCTATCATTCTAGAAATGCTTTTTGAATTACAAATATTAGCAGAATGTTTTGCAAAGAATTATTTTTATGGCAGAAATAATGCAGGTATGACTTTTATGAGGGTAAATTTAAGAAAACCAGCAGCTTGTTACAAAAAAAGATAACCTATGACTGTGGCTTGGGATCAGACCATAGGAGCCAGCAACTTCATATTTCCGTCCGTGAAAAACACGCATTTTCCTATCTGTCTTTCTTTTTTTCTTTTTTTTTTTTTTTAAAAGCAGTTTCCTGACTTGTCAGTTAGAAGTTTCCATGCAGTCTTATTCCACTGTGCTATTATTGATGAAGTCAGCAAGCATACCTGGTAGTAAGCTTAGTACCAGTGCTCTGTACCGGTTTGGGATAGAACAGAACTAATTCTGTTCAGTGATCTTTTCAGCTAAAGTTTCTCTAAGTAACTACACTTTCTGAAACTAACAGCATAGGTTTTGTTGGTATCTTTTTTACAGACATTGCCTGCTTCTAGCAGTGGTAAGACCTAATGTTTAGATTTACTACCAGGGATTGGTATGCAAAACCAGCCTCACTGATAAATCTTGTATCTTACATGGGTGCAGAGTAAAGGCTGCACCTACAGGGAGCAGAGGACAGGACAGGTGACCCTAAACTGACCAACTAAGTATTCCATTCCATATACATTATAGAATCATAGAATTGTCAGAGTTGGAAGGGACCTTAAAGATCATCTGGTTCCAATTCCCCTGCCTGTTAGGGACACCTTCCACTAGATCAGGTTGCCCAGGGCTCCATCAAGCTTTGCCTTAAAAGCTTCCAGGGATGGAGCTTCCACAACCTCTCTGGGCAACCTGTTCCAGTGTCTCACCACCCTAACAATGAAGAACTTCTTCCTAATGTCTAACCTAAATCTACCCTCCTCTAGCTTACACCCATTTCCCCTGGTTCTATCACTGTCTGACCTCCTCAAAAGTCCCTCACCAGCTTTCTTGTAGGCCCCCTTCAGATAATGGAAGACCACAATAAGGTCTCCTCAGAGCCTTCTCCTCTGCAGACTGAACAACTCCAACTCTCTCAGTCTGTTCGCGTAGGAGAGGTGCTTCAGTCCTCTGATCATTCTCCTGGCCCTTCTCTGGACTTTCTCCAGCACTTCCATATCGCTCTTGTAATAGGGGCTCCAGAACTGGATCCAATATTCCAGGTGGGGTCTCACGAGAGCAGAGTAGAGGGGAAGAATCACCTCCCTCGACCTGCTGGCCACGCTCCTCTTGATGCAGCCCAGGATACAGTTGGCCTTCTGGGCTGCGAATGCACACTGGCAGCTCATGTTGAGCTTCTCATCCACCAGCACACCCAAGTCTCTTTCCTCAGGGCTGCTCTCAAGCCAATTTTCACCCAGCCTGTATTGGTGCTTGGGATTGCCCCCACCCAGATGTAGGACCCTGCACTTGGTCTTGTTGANCTACCCTTGGTGAAGCCGTGTTGATTATAACCAATCACCTCTTCATTATTCTTCTGCCTCAGCAGTTCCTGCAGGAGGATCTGCTCCATGATCTTACCAGGCACAGAGGTGAGACTGATTGGCCTATACTTTGCAGGATCATCCTTCTTCCCCTTTTAAAAAATGGGGCTTATGTTTCCCCTTTTCCCATCAGTGGGGACTTCACCAGACTGCCATGACTTTTGGAATACAATAGAGAGTGGCTTAGCAACCTTGTCGCCAATTCTCTCAGTACCCATGGGTGTATCCCATCGGGTCCCATGGACTTGTGAACTTTCAGGTTTTTAGATATCATATTTGATATAAAACAGAGGGTCAGCTCCCTCTTCTTTCTTCCTCCTTCTCTTGCTTTTTTCCAAGCACTGTCGTCTGAGGAGAACTCTGTCTGTTCTGCCTTTGATCCTGATCCATAAGTTCCTGCACCCAGCACCAGGATCCAGCCCATGAGCCTGGTTCCCCTCTGCTCCTGAGGCTATCTGCCACAGTATCAGTGGTGATGGTGACATAGTTACCATCAAGGTGGATTTGGGTTCAATACTGGTTTTGTATATATTTGCATGTGTTTCATTTTATGGTTATTATTTTCATTAAAGTAGTTTTAGATTTATTTTCCAATCCTCAAGTCTCTCTCCCTCCTTCCCTTCCTGTGGAGGCAGGAGAAAAGGGGTTAATAGAGAGTGTCTGTCACTGGCTTGGTTGGTTGGCCCAGCCCTGACCCTCAACATACATACAGAGCTGTTCTTTCAATTTTGAAAATACATTTCTACATAAAAAGTGAAGGTTTTGAAGAGCTGACAAGAGCTGACACACCTGTTCTGTTCCTCTGACTGGTAGCCCTGAAGATGCTTGCAGAAGGTACTCACACGGTCACTGTAGAGCACGTGTTTTAAAAAGCACAACAGAGGTAAATTTTGCTCCACTGTAAAGAGGTCAATATGCCCACTCCTTTCCTCAAGAAGATGAAGGAATTTACGGAAGACAGCATTTCCCTTTCCTAAGCTATTTAGGAACAAGCCCTCAGAAAGGATATTTGTGTTAGCAATACCTCAGTACAGCACGTCCTTGTGTGCCAGTCTTGCTAAAAAGTGAAGGGTCAGAATCTTCCCTCTCACCAGTTGCCTCTGAATTTCCTAACACTGAAAAGCTATGAAGAATCCATCTTTACACCTCAGCTGGCTCCAACTTTAGCATTCATTACATACAGCCATCACTTCATGATGGATGAAATGGAGACTGTTCAACAATATGTACTATTTTCAAGCTGAAAGTGTCCAATCAGCTGTTGAAGTACCAGTGATAAAGCTATTTATGAATGAGACTGAGTCTATTAACTCAATGTCACTGAAACCTTTATAAACATTCCCCACTAGCCACCACTTATTCATCTGGGGGATGAGGATATGGGGATGGGACAGGACACACTGACTTCATCTAACTGCGACTGTGCACTCCCTGCCACTCCACAGGCAACAAGTCTTGTCTTACTGCCCTAACTCCTATATGTTGGGCTGAAGGCAAAAATAAGCTAAACTCCAATTAGAATTACCATCAGCCCAATCCACAGCGTTTGCAGCTGGGAAGTCAGCATTTTGAGACCTAATTTCTTGCAACTTCATAGAGCCAGAAACTCACAAAATCACAGAACTGTTAAGGTTGGAAAAGACCTCTAAGATCATCCGACCGTCAACCTACCACCACCATGCCCACTAACCCATATCACTAAGTACCACATATATGCACTTTTTGAACACTTTCAGGGGCAGTGACTCCACCACTTTCCTGGGCAGCCTGTTCTAATGCTTAACTGTGAATAATTTTTTTTTTGGTGAAATTTAATTTAATTTACTTTAATTTAATTTAATTTTTTGTGAACTCTTTCTGTGAATAATTTTTTCCTAATATCCAATCTAAACCTCCCCTGATTCAACCTGAAGCCACTTCCTCTTGTCCTATCACTCATAACCTGGGAGAAGAGGTCAACTCCCACCTCACCACAACCTCCTTTCAGGTAGTTGTAGAGAGAATAAGGTCTCCCCTCAGGCACCTCTTCTTCGGACTACACAATCCCAGTTTCCTCAGCTGCTCTTCTTAAGATATTCTCCAGACTCTTCACCACACTTGTTGCCCTCCTCTGGACATGCTCCAATGCCTCAATGTCTTTCTTGTAGAGAGAAGCCCAAAACTGAACACAGTATTCAAGGTGTGGCCTCACCAGCACTGAGTATGGGAGGACAATCACTTCCCTGGTCCTACGGGCCACACTATTTCTGAAACAAGCCAGGATGCTGCTGGCCTTCTTGGCTGCCTGGGCTACTACATGCTACTAGCATGTTACTACATGCTACTACATGCTACTAGCTCATGTTCAGTCAGTTGTTGACCAGCACCCCCAGGTCCTTCTCTGCCGAGCACCTTTCCAGCCACTCTGCCCCAAGCCTGTAGCATTCCATTGGGTTGTTGTGACCAAAGTGTAGGACTCACCACTTGGCCTTGTTAAACTTCATCCCATTAGCCTCTGCCCACTGATCCAGCCCATCCAGGTCCCTCTGCAGAGCCTTCCTACCCTCAAGCAGATCAACACTTCCTCCTAACTTGGTGTCATCTGCAAACTTATTGAAGGTGCACTCAATACCTTCACTCATATCATTGAAAAAGATATTGAACAGAGCCAGCCTCAAAACTGAGCCACAGAGAACGCTACTCGTGGCAGCTGGTCGCTAGCTGAATTTAACTCCTTACACCACTACTCTCTGCGCTTGGCTACCCAGCCAGTTCCTTACCCAGTGAAGAGTACAAACCATGAGCTGCCAGCTTCTCCGGGAGAATGCTGTGGGAGACAGTGTCAAAGGTTTTACCAAAGTCCAAGTAGACAACACCTACAGCCTTTCCCTCATCCACTAGGTGGATCACCTCATCACAGAGGGGAGATCAGGTTGGTAACATTCCAGTCCATGGAGAGAGTTTCCTTAAGAGAGAAATGACAAAGCACAGAAGTGCTAGAAGTGCTTCCCTCCTGCTCTCTTTGTCCAGCCCATAAGGGCTGAAGGTTTCTGGGATGAGGAGGGTCTCAGCAAGCAATTTTGGATGCCCTTCTCTTCAGGAAGGGTGGTTTTATAAAGAATAGAAACTGGAGGAACTTCCCACCCAAGTAACATGCATTGCTTTCTCCCTTATTCCAGTACTTCTCTGAGCCCATGTTTGTTTCCTCGTTCCTCAGAAACATATTTTTACAGCATATTTCTTATTCCTCTTCATATCCTCAAGTACATTGTATTCTGCAAAGCTATATAACAGTTGGAAGGTTGGATGAGAATGTGGCACTGGCACCCATCTTACATTTTCCCTTATCTTACAAGCTTTGCTGTTTGAAAATCACCATCTTTTCTATTCCTATCTGTTGTGATTCATAATGATGGCTATTTCTACAATCCTTTCAAATCAAGCTATCAAAGCACTGCTTTTCTTTGATGTTATGAAGTTCAAAGTGATGTAGTGTGACAAACATATTTCTGTGGCATAGACCACTTATGATACTTTGGGGTTTTTTAAGATTGAAAAAATAGCACAGGAGTGAGAGAGAAAGGAGGAAGGACAGCTTGTGGCCTACACCCTTGGAAATCCTGCACCTGGACATTCAGGTACATAAACTTGCCATCACATTTACCAGAAGCAAAACTAGTACTGTTTCCTGGCTTTAAACTCAACCACCCTTCCCAGCAAGATAGTCAGATGTAGCTGACCACCTCAGAGACTGATAACACAACTCAACAAATAGCTTATGGTGGGGGAAGGGACCATTTCATGTTTGCACAGAAAACACTTACTTGTCTATAGCTAGAAAAATCACCTCTCACAGGATTGAGGAAAAAGCACAACTCTCACCAAGCCTCTCTCACCCATTCTTAATGCTTACACAGAATATTATCCATATAACATCTGTACAAAGGTCTGGCAAACCCTGAGTCTTGAGCAAGAAGAATAATGTGATATTTACTACTACCACAAATCATCCTTACCTGAAGGATGTTACAGAGCAAGCTACAGAGGGAAAAAGGGTAGCTTTAGGTATACTGCTAGCAAAGTGAGGGAAGGACTAATCCCAAACCTTTAATCACAAAATATTTAACAAACCAGCCTTGGAACCAAGCAAATAAAATAGACTTTAGAAAAAATAGTAGCAAGAAAGTGCTGCTGGGCACATATAAACCTCTTTCAACAACATGTCTGTGAAGCAGCAAAGGCGCACCTCCAAGTGCTAAGACTTTGCGAAGAAAGAAGTACAGAAAAATGAGGTTTAAAAAGTTTTAACAAGTCTCTCTGCTTGACTTAAGGTGGTGGTGAGGATAGCATGGAGGAGGAATTCAAGACACTAATAAAATTCCTCTTCTGTAGAGCATGGAAAACACCATTTACAAGAAAGCTACAAGAAAGCTGGTGAAGGACTTTTTAGGATGTCAGGTAGTGATAGAACCAGGGGAAATGAATGCAAACTAGAGGAGGGTAGATTTAGATTAGACATTAGGAAGAAGTTCTTCGCTGTTAGGGTGGTGAGACACTGGAAAAGGTTTCCCTGGAAGTTTCTAAGGCCAGGCTGGATGGGGCTCTGGGTGACCTAATCTAGTGGGAGGTGTCCCTGTCCAGGCAGGGGTTTGGAACTAGATGATCTTTAAGGTCCCTTCCAACTCTGACAAGTCCATGATTCTATTTCTTCCACTTTCAGATTTTACATAGCCTTATGGTCACGGAAGACACAGACAACTATTCTTTTTCTCCAGATACCTTTTTCTTTACTCTTTTAGCAAGAAAGGATTGGAGTAGCTCCACAGTGAAACAAAGCAAGCAGAAGACCAAACTAGAATTAAGTATGCAACAGTTTTCTTATTCAATAGAGTTCTTTGCTCAGTATCAGGAAAAAGCAACTCTGTCATGACTGTGTACCATAATTAAATCTGTGACAGATTACCTTAGAAGCTAATTCATTTAGAACACCGCACAATATGAAGAAAAGAATGGGCCACAAACTTCCAAAGGCTTTTAGTTTGATAAAGCCATAGAGCAGACTAAGAAGAAGCAGCACAGCAACAAATTTTCAGTGTGTTAGATCAGACATACAGCATTGCTCTAGCTGCTATGCACAAACAAAAAGAGAAGGTGAGAAATACTTCAGTTGTTGGCCTTGTTTTTCTGTGCATCTATTCCAATTCACTATACCATGGGAAAACTCGAACTTGTGAGGAAGACACACTAACAACCCAGCTCAGTTATCCTTCATGCCTGCCCAGGTTTGAATTTGCATTACACTTTGTCCTTTTCCTGGCATTATTTGTTTTCCAAAGCAGTTCTCTTTCTAAAGAAATAATCAAAAACTCACAAACCTCCAAAGTTTGGACCTTTACCCACCTTGACTACTTTTTTTGCAAGCTTTTAATTGTCTTTAAAAAAAAAACCACACCAAAACCTTAACAGATTAAAGGTAGAAAATTTTCCCTGTTGAAGCCATGTGGGTTTGACCCTATCCAGTTGTAATTATCTAAACAAGATGTAAATCTCACATCATTTCTGTCAGGAATGTACAAATCCCACTTCAATTACAATCTAGATCAGCTTCTTCAGAAATAAGGAGGAGTTCACTGTCTCCAACTCCCAGACTCATTTGTGGAGTCCCAGACTTCAAAGGATGGACCAACTGTTCTGAGTCAATGGAAACCTTGACTATTCGCTGGAGCTAAGGACTAAGCCCTTCCCATCTTCATTAATACCATTTAAAGATACAATGCTTTCCTGTCTTTCCTGTCTCAAACAATCCAGCTCAGCTACCTTAGCCTACACAGTCTAGGCTTGCTGGCTATAGGCTCTAGCCTGGGTTGAGGAGACAGGCTACTCCAGAGAGTACTAGTGATGTCTCACTGGCACACTGTCACAGAGCATCTCTCCAAGGCAGATGAGAGGAATCAACGCTCAGGCACATAGGCTTCCTTCCAATCAGTGAAGATTTGAGTAGCACAGACATCCAATATTTAGACTGCTAGGGGTAGGTAAAAGAAACAACATCCTTTACATCAGTCATGCTGAATACACGGAGCTGTGACCCTCTCCAAAAAGATGAACAATCAAGAAAAAACCCCAATCACTGGTGGAAACAAGTCAGGTAATAGCATATACATGTGCAGATGCAATATTCAGCATTAAACTTACAATTGCAGAAGACAGAATATATGCATGCTGCAGGTTACACAGCTAAATCCAGTCTTCCCAATAAAATTAACAGCAGCTAAGCCTGCAAATGCAACACTGAAAACACAAAAATATCAGTGTAAGCTTGCACTTTGCATATATGTCAAGAACAACATTTCATCAGTAAATCAGGACCAAAAAAATACTAGCTGTGTGTCAAATGGCTGCAAAAACCTTTGGAAACTAGCTATTAATTTGCTTGGATTTTCCCCACTTGAGTTTCACCAGAATATAGGTTCTTTTACCTTCAGTGTCAATGCTGAGAAAGGCTGAGATGCCATTCTTCCCAATAGAACTTGCTCCGAGGGAATTACAAACAGCTATGAAGACACAGTTATAGCTTCTGAATGCTTTATAGCATTCTCCTAGTTCATCCTTTCAACTCCTCTCTCCCCAGTCCCAGGACAACAGGACTGAGGAAGAATGCCATACACCTCGATCTAATCTTCTATTGTTTTCCCCATGCCCTTATAGGATTATCCTCTGCAATATCTAGCACTTTGCTGAGACTGAAGCACTGCCTGACAGAATGGAATGGCAGCTCCTGCAGAATGACTTATTGGCAGGATTCAGTAATTCATCAGCTCTTTAGTCAAAGATGGGAACTGAACACACTCTCTAGGCCTCCTCTTAAAGTCTGCTAGCTAGGAGTAAATAGATAATTTCAGCATAATTAACAATGGTATCCCCATTCCTACAGCAGATTACGCTCATGCTTAGTTTTCTATACTGAGAAGGCAGAGCAAGAACAAAGAGCAGAGCAAAGAGCAGGCCAGTTTTTTTGTGTGATCAGAACAAATGCTGGTGCCAGCATCCTCAGCTGTGGCCAGTTCATTCAGCAAAAACAGTCTCTACTTAACTCAGTGTTCACTTCTGCTCTGCAGTTAGTTTGAAGACCACTTGCCCCTGCACCACTCAGTCACTTACAATGAAGGCTACCTGGTTTGCTAGGTTTCATTTATTTGATAGAGTAGTTACTAATATACCTAGAAATTATGACCTCTGTTTCTGTTTGGATGCACAGCTGGTTTTGTACCCCCTTTTAACATGAGAAACAACTGTGCAGAAAGTGCAGTTCTATACTGTTTGCCAATGTTATGTGGCTGAATTTCTATTTGGTCGCATATCACGAAATCGGCACTACCTTGGGTATATGCTCTATTATTCAGATTTACACAGCACAGCTATGTATCAGTGTCTACTGATGTTGCAGAAGGCCAGACTCAGAATCAGAAACCTTCCCACCAGTTGGTCTACGGTTTGTTTCGTAACATTTTCAACATTCGCCCTATTTGAGCCACATGTAATCATTCTGTGAATAATACACTGCTTTGGGATGGGACACGAATGGAGACACCCTGTTAATGTGCACACAAATGCCCTGGTTTTGTGGTAGTGGACCTAAAGCAGTAATCTTCTTTGTGTACTTGTCCCTCAAGGCTGCACACTTGTGTGGAAGTTCTGATGCCAAGCAATTGCACAGTGGACACTGCAGGGTGTTTTTTTCAAGAGCAGCATTAAGAGGAGCACACTGTAATGCTGGTTACTGTGAAACCTCGAAGATTCCCACATCTTTGCTACCTCTTCTTTGTCAAATTTTGTTAAAATAGTCAGGTAGATCCAAATCTTATGGGGCAGGGGTAAAATCGTTGAGAAAATAGCATTATAACATAAATTTTGTTTTCTTAGGAGACTATATTAGCAGCCATACAAATAGGGAACTAGTACAAACTGCCACTGCAGACAAAGTGGTGTGCAGATATACCTTGCCTGTGCCTTTCTGTGAAAGTAAGGCCTTTATGAGCAAAAGATGGCTTGACTGATTTAAAAGATGCTAGCCCAACCAATAAAGCTGTGTCTTGTAATGCAATTCATGAAGAACCTCTGGGTTCTCCAGGGAATAACCAGGGGGACACAGAAGATGTTTATTCCACTCAGCTGGCGTTGGGAAACAAAAAACGAGAGCTTTGCAATACCATTGTTAGCAGGAGAAATTTTACTTTCAAATCAACAGAAACAGGGCCTGAAAATTACAGACAAGACTGGAAGACTGTGGACTAAATATACTTAAACAAAACCTTTACAGTGCAAAACATTCTCAGGGGATTTTACAGAGTCTGAAATACAGGAAAGTCAAAAAGATGCTGCAGTCTTGGGAAAAAAGAGATCAACTGAAACGAAACCAAGCACAAAAAAACATATAGCACTTTGTACAATCCTAAAAGCACTGGACAGATAAGACTAATTGTTATTGGTGACTAAAAATGTGACAAGAGTGCTGACAACTTTCCAGAAGACCTTCTGCTATTTTATTGTTGTGCCATGTTTGCTAAGATTTGTCCTCCAGTATTTCTATTTCAATAACATGCTGCAAATAGGTGCCGAGTGCGATGACAGTTCACAAAGTATTTGCCAAATTCAAGGAAGAAGCAACCATGCTTTTCAATTATATAGAATCATGGACTTGAGAAGTTTCAACTATATGGCTTTTTGAGAAGTTGAACAAAGTCAATAACACATCTGGCTAACATTTTTTCTCTTTAAAAAAAAATCACATTTGTTGGCTTGCAAGCTATCAAGAAAATAATTTTTTCCTTGAGGGTATTAAAAAAAAAAAAAGTAGGGACTGTTTTCAGGCCAGTGGGGTGAGCTAGAGCAGAGGCTGCATGAGCTGGCCATGTGGCACTACTGGACTGTCCCCTATCCACGCACGTGATCACTAGAAGCAGAACAACTCCTTGAAAGCTAACAGCCTTCCATAGGCTGCTCAATCTGACAGGGCTGCAAGCTCAGGAAATAGCCCATTTACTAACCTTGGCCTCACCTACTGTTCAGCTCAGCCAGCCAAATCGCTGTAGCCTGAATAGCAGTATTTTATCCTTTTGGCAACTGAGGAGACATGGAGAAAGCAGGGAGGAAAAGACAGACGGTACCCCAGAAAAGGAGCAAGGAAAGCCACCCAGACAAATACGAAGGGTGTAGAGCACATACTGCAGAAGGCAGAAACTTCTACATCCATTAGGCCTTCCTGTCTAAGCAACAAGAGCTCCTGGCAGACACAACTGGCTTCTCTGGAAAAAAAATTGTTTTAATAAGGGACAGGGAGAGAAAAATAAAA
Organism: Galbula dea; assembly: GCA_013399015.1. Classification (NCBI taxonomy): domain Eukaryota; kingdom Metazoa; phylum Chordata; class Aves; order Piciformes; family Galbulidae; genus Galbula; species Galbula dea. The sequence goes on from VWZX01000676.1 coordinate 19,919, forward strand.
GGTGAAAAGGAGAAGAGGCATCAAAAGAACAGGCACTACGCAAAAAACAGGAGGCAAGGGCAGCAGCCATTTGTCCTCCTCCTCTATGGAAACATGAAGGCACATGCCAAGGGATAGCAATAGCGAAGGGCAGCTGAGGACATTTGCTCCTCATAGACCTCCAGAAGAATTCCTCCAAGAGAAACAGACCTCCAGGAGAAACATCTACCTTTCCCCAGGAGCCTACAGACAGCCCAACATCAAGAAAAGACAGCCACTGGAGTACTCACAACCAGCTACCACAGTCTGCAAGATGCTGCAATTCCCAAACGTGTTTTGATGGACGCCATCTCATCCCAGATTTGTAATATGAAAGTTTGGGGATTTCTCTTGAATCCAGGTGAAATAACACCAAAAAATAACAATATACACCCCCAACAGATCATCCTAAAGTAATGTATGTCTCTCATTTCCTACATATTAAAGAATAAATCATATTTACCAGCTTGGACTTGCAAACAATTTCCACTTCATATCCATTTGAAGACAAGGGGTAGGTCCCTCTAAAGTCTCACCTGAGCAGACTGATTTTCACAAATGCCACTCTTATTCAGAGCCCCAAACACTTCCCACAGAAATACTGCTGTACCCTAGCAACAGGGCAAGATCAAGCCTGCAGTTACATAAACATGCAAAGGACAGAGGAGGCTGCTATTCCACGGCTAGCAGCTGCTAGTTAACCCCACGTTCCAAAATGCATTGCTGTTCAAAGCCAAAAATATAAATAATGGCAACAAAGGTAAAAGTGTTTATAAAAACATGCTACTCCACTGTTGATCAGTAGCCTATTCATCCATTTTTTGAAATGATGAAAAATAATGTCCTGCCCTCTGCAGTAAGACAAAGACTCAGAAATATGTGGAAAAGGGTTTGCATCTGCTGAACAAGCAAAAGAAAACTCTTCTCAAGCTGCCGTTCTGACTCCAGTGTAACAACAGTTTGTCCCCCTGCCCCATGACTACATCTGACACCAACACCCCGACTTGTATCACGAGTTGAAAAGTGCTAGTCAGACTCCAAGATAAACTTGTCAATAGGGAGGCACAGACGTTCACATTCTTCCCTACTTGCTTCTAAGTGTCAGCTGTTTGTCTGGGAGCAGTCCCTTGAAAAGCTTTTACTGAGGGAAGAAAGGCGGATGCAGAGGGCATTTCAAACAGAAAGAAATAGGGGAGGGGAACACCACAAAGACTGAAAGGAGAAATGGAAAAAAAAACCAATCCCCAAAAATCAAAAAAACAACACACAACAACAGGTCCTCCCAACAACCTTCTTTATCAGAGTTTCACTGTCAATCAATTAGTCGAAGCAGCAGGGGTCTGTAGGAAGGGGGGCAGCTCAAGAGACAATGGTCTGCCCTGTTGTATTAGTATTTAATCACTTTTCCTAAATAAATAAAGCAGCCCTGAGGTGCTGTCATGTCAAGGGAATTTATAACAAAAAAACCCTTCATTTTTCATTGGTCATTACTTTTCCTTCCCTCCCACCCCTGCAGGACTAGAGAGGGTTATTACTGTAGCCTTAAGTTCCATCTTTGTGTTGCTTGCCTTTGATTCTCACTCGGACCTTGCCACTTTCTGGCACTAATTTGTCAGGCTGAACAAAGGAGGGATTTGTACCTCCTGTAAGGTCTCAATTAGAAAAGGCTCCTGCTGTATTATGTGCCATTCGGAGACGACACAAAGACGGTAATTACAGGAATTTGCAGTAAATGGCTGAAGAATTCACAGCAAAACTTTTCTTCCTCCCCTTTCCTCATCCTTTTCCAAGCTTACCCCTCCCACCAGCCCTCGGGAAAACCCACTCTCAATGCCTGCAAGCTGTAATTACCAACAGCAGGCCCCTTAGGTTAAAGAGCAGTCCTTCCCGCGGAGCAACGCAAACTGCCTGCAGGGAGCAAAGTTCTAGGAGGGAGTCTGAGCTTGCTGGTGCACCACCAAAGTCTCGTCAGCACAAACTTTTCTCAGCCAGCCAAGTTTCCCCAGTTTCTCCCAGTTATAATTACTATAATTAACTTCTTTGTGCCACAGTAACAACTACAAGTTCCAGTCGACTCTCAAAGACCAGCTCTAAGGATCTCAGGAAGACAGCAAAGGGTCTGTTTGACAGTGCTGTGCATCCCCATCCTCCAGCACAAAGAATTCCACGGGCTAGCTTCTCACAGAACGCTCCACATCTCACATTTCACTGCAAAAGAGCGATTCTTCAGTTTTGCAGGCTAAAAGGAGTCCACAGAAGCACTGGGAATGCCTCATGTGTGTCAGGAAAAGACTCCATGCAAGCCTGACACAATCAGAGCACCGTATTTCTGTCGGGAACACAGGAGTGAGTGCAGATTTTAGGAGAGGAAATCCACCCTTTCTCACAGAAAAGTCTCCTCCCATATTACATAATGCAAGACTAAAATAGAGGTTATGCCTCTATGAAATGCCTATTTCAAATTGTAGACATGTATTCTGTTGCCACCTCAAGGCCTGATCCTATTTTTGAAGATGCCATTGAAAATGCTCACTTGAAACTCTCCTGCACCTCAGTCAGAGGATGAAGCAAAATTACAAAATTTTCCTCTACTGAGCTTTGAATTAAAAAGAATGAGGAGAAAGGAATAAAGTTTTAATCTTGTCTGGGACATTATCTTAAAACGAGGATGTTAATTCTGCTGTATTCTTGAGCTTTGCAAGGCTGCATGATGAGTAACAGACCAAGCTGGATTCACCATGGGGCTACTTACTTGACCCATTTCCAGAGCCTCTCTGCAGATTTTCACTTTCACAACTACCCTTAAAGGTAAGACATGACCATTGTGCAACTATGTTTAAGTAATCAAGAGTTATCATAGGACCCAAGCACCTTCAGTTTCAGCAGTAGTTTGGCACTTCCAGAAAAAAATTACATGAAGTCAAGACAGTTTGTGACCAAGAACACAACTGAATGCAGACAGAAGCCCAAATATTGTGACCAAATCATTAACTGCAGTGAGGCCAACCTTCACAATGCTCTGGCTACCAGGTAGATGCCATGTACTGTGGAGAGAACACCAGTGGTAGGTGACTATGAGAGAGGGACAAACCCAGCAGCATGCACAGCCAGTTCTGAAGGCAAGTAGGTGGGCAACGCCTGTGAATCGCAGTGGAATTGGTGTGGGAGCCTCCCAGAAGGTGACAAGGCTGAAAGCCCAGCTGAAGTGCCTTTACACAAACGCTCGCAGCATGGGTGACAAGTAAGATAAGCTGGAGGCCATGGTCCAATTGGATAGCTTTGATCTAACTGCTATCACGGAAACATGGTGGGACAATTCGCATGATCGCAGTACAGTATAGGAGGGCTACAGGCTATTCAGAATTGACAGGTTAGGAAGGAGGGGTAAGGGTGTTGCCCTCTATGTTAAGAGCTGGATAGACTGTGAAGAACTGGCTCTGAGTAAGAGGCATGACCAGGTTGAAAGCTTATGGGTGAAACTTAAACATCAGAACAAAGGTCAGCTTGTAGTTGGGGTCTATTACAGGCCACCTGATCAACTGGAGCATGTTGATGAGGCCTTCTTGCTCCAGCTGCAGGAAGGTATAAGCTCACCGGCCCTCATCTTGGTGGGAGACTTTAACCACACAGACATCTGCTGGAAGACCAATACAGCAGGCTGTAGGCAGTCTAGGAGACTTCTGGAGTTTGTGGATGACAGCTTTCTGGTACAGGTTCTAGATGAACCAACCAGAGACAAAGCACTGCTAGACCTGGTGCTAACCAACATGNTAAAAAAGGCAGGGTCTGCAATTCTCGTGAGACATGACTAGGGCATTCCCAGGGACCCGTGGCAGATTTAAACACGGCGATTCCAGAAGCGGCTCCATTTCACTGAGGCGAGAAGGCGGTACCAGCTCCGGCACTAACTCCAGGGAGTTTTTCTCTCCCTTAACTTTTCCTTTTAGGCGGGCGGGGGTTTCTCCAGCGCGAGAGAGCTTGGCTCAGAAGGGACCGGAAGGGCCTGCAATTCTTGCGAGACGCAACTAGGGTGTTCCCAGGGACCCATGGCAGATTTAAACGTGGCGATTCCGGAAGCGGCTCCATTTCGCTGAGGCGAGAAAGCTAGCCTTCTGCGGGCTGTGCAACAACCCAAAAACCTACAAAAAAGTGTGTGTATATATATTTATCTCTAGTTAGTACTTACAGGTATAATGGTCTCCACCCAGCAGAAGAAGGCTCTGCTCCTGAAGCCAGTCAAAATGAAGGTGGGAACTCAGACAGAACTCCCCCAGAAGGATGTGATGCTGCAAGCTATAGGCTGCAGGGAGTGTCTCAGCCTCGCCCTAGTAGCAGGGGGCTGTGCACAGTGTGAGCAGGTAGATGATCTGCTCAACCAAGTGGCAAAGCTACGAGATGAAGTGGAGATGCTTAGGAGAATCAGGGAGGCTGAGGAGGAGATTGACTGGTGAAGTCAGAGGCTGCCCTCCCTGAATCTGAAAAGGGAGCAGCCGTCTGTTAATGTTCATAATCAGAAGGCCCCTGTTTCCCGTTATCTACCCAGATGTAGTAATCCTGATGTGAGGGACGAATGAAAGACAGTCCGTTGTAGAGGCAGCAAAAAAACACCTTCCATGCCTACCTCATCTTCCCAGGTGCCACTAAAGAACAGGTTTGAGTCTGGTTGAGGAAGGTCTCTCTAGTGATGATATGGAGGATAGGGAGCCTACACCAGAGGTACATTCATGCTCAAGTAAGCATGCTTCTACATCAGAGGTACATACACGCTCAAAAAAGCATACTACTATTACAACATCTGCCACAAAGAAAAACAGAAAGGTTATGGTCATAGGTTCCCTTTTTGAAGGGAACAGAGGGGCCAATATGTCGACCAGACCCTTCTCATAGGGAGGTATGCTGCCTCCCTGGAGCCAGGGTTAGGGATTGTAGTGGTTTCGCCCAGGCCACTTCCCTGGTAGCCAGCTTGTAACCAGCTTGTAACCAGGGAAGTGGTCAGAAGGTCCCAGTATTCCATGCAATTCCACGTGACCAACAGTATAAATAAGGAGAGCAGAAGCCTGCTCGCTCTCTTCCCTCCGGTGGACTCAGAGACGCAGCTTCTCTGCTATCGGTCCTGCCCGTGTGGGGGAGTGAGGCCTTGTAGGCCTTGTGGAGCAGCGGTTCCTGCACTTCGACAATAGTAGTAGTGAGATTTATTTTCTTTAACTTACATATCTGTTTCGGTCTCTCCTCTCTGTTTTCTTTTTCCCTCATCCCTTTTTCCCTTCCCTTCTCCCTTTCCCTTTCCCGTCCCCTCCCAGGGTGGTGTTTTGGGGGCTCCCTTTACTTTGTATATGGTATTATTTAGATATACGTATTAATCTCTAATATAATTTAATTATTTTGGACTCTCTAATTGTCCTATAGTGTTTTTCATTACTCTGAGAAGGAAGGGTGGGGGGGAAGAAAGCTTACACTGTGGGTTTGGGTATTTGGCAGAAAGCCA